>JAPFBE010000075.1:0-148858 GCA_034336665.1 Luscinia megarhynchos | reverse complement strand
TCCCCCCCAGGGTACAAGGAGTAGTTTGTAGATGTAACACGCCATGCTAATATCATAGTCCCTATAGGTTGTATGCAAATGTTGTAGAATTTGTATCTTGTAGTAGATTGGTTAAATGGGAATTGGAATATTCATAATGGAAAAAGATTTAAAGCTTTGTAAACGAGAAATCGCTCTCTTCTCTTCTCTCTCTGCTCTCTTTTCTCTCTTCTCTTTCTCTCTTTTCTCCCTCTCTGCCTTCTCCCCCTCCCCCCTCCTCCTTACCCCATTGCTCAAACCCACGTGTTGTTTTACTCTGGGCTGCTAAAGAGCTACCCTTTGTAAAACCCTCTGTTTCTTACCCATTTAATAAATGCTACAGTAACTTTTACCAAATACAGGTTTAATGAGTTTTGTCCCTATTCGTCTGTTGGATACAAAGACACAGCGAGTACCTACACTCCATGACCTTCCCAAACCCTCCAGGAGCTCCCAGTGCCACCGCAATGTTCCTCCAAGCCCACCCAGGGATGCCCCTGCAGCCCAAACAAGACCCCCCAAATCCCCCCCACGATCCCCAGAACCCCCAGCTGAGGTCACTGTGGGCTCAATTTCCCCCAGCCCAGGGGCCTTGGGTGCTGCCCCCCCACTCTGGGGGCTTCCCCTGCGTCCAGGACCTCCCCCTTCTGAGAGTGTCACAACTTTTGCTGCAGATTCTCATAGATGTCACTGGGTTCCCAAGGTTGCCCATGTGGTCCCAGCAGCTCCATGTAGGTGGCCTGAGGATCCTGCAGAGGAGGGGCCCTGTGGGAACAAGGGAGTGTGTGGAAAGGGATGGGAGGTCCTGAGGTGTTGGGGCAAACCCAAATCATGGTCAGATCCTGCACTCACCTTTCCTGGTGCTTCCTGGCACCTGCAAAGGAAACTGGACAGGTGACTTGGATTCCCATCCACCCTCGGAATCCTGAACCACCACCAGACCCTCAATTCCCTCCAGGTCACCCCAGTATCCCTGATGCCCCCCAGAAACCCTGAACCAACTCACTGCCCCAAGACACTGACCCCCTAGAACCCCGAGCCTGGCAGAAAGGGGCACCCTCTGAATTCCCCAAAAAGCCCTGATAGAACCCCCAACATCCCTGCAGGACCCTTCAGCACCTCCCCAGACACCCCAGGGCCCTGAGCCAAGGTCACTGGAGGCTCAGCTCCCTCCCCAGTCAGGGCTGTGGGTGTCACCCCCTTCTCTGGGGCCTTCCCAGTGCTCTGCAGGACCCTGTCCCCCATTGTCACCCACCCTTGTGGATCCACCAGTACAAGGCCACAACGAGCAGAACCAGGAACAAGAGGGACACAAGGACCCCTGCAGCCACTGCAGGAAACAGAGGGGGACACACGGATGTCACCAGGGTCACCCCACAGGTTCTGCAATCCCAGTGACCTCAGGAGTTCCCCTCCTCTGCCCTGTTCCATTTGTGTCACTGCCAGGGACAGAGGGGGTTGACCCTGAGTCATCTGTGATCCGGGGGTCTCAGACCCACACAGGAACCCCGAGTGACCCCACCTGTGCTCCAGTGGTGTCCAGTGGTTCCCTGTGGTGTCACCTGCAGGGCCAGCTCTGGGCTGAGTGCCCGGAACACGCGGTGCCCGTCCTGTCCCAGCTGGTTGGTGGCCACGCACTGGTAGGTGCCCATATGTCCCACATCGATGGCCCCAAGCTCCAGGAGGGGACCCCGGGCCACCTCGTGCCCGTTGTTCAGCCAGGTGAAGGTGACAGGGGCTGAGCCCACCTGCACCGAGCAGCGCAGGGTCACGGGGTCACCTGGGCGCACCTGGAGTGCCGGGGGACATGGGGTGATGGTGGCATTGGCCACGGGCACTGCGGGGACACAGACAGGGCTGAGGCGGGGGGGACACAAGTAGGATTTCTAGGGGACAGGGATGTGCCCAGGTGGGGTCCCGAGGGGGCTGTGGGGGCTCCCTGTGCCCATCCCCGCACTCACTGCGCACCGTGACGCCGAGCCGGGCGCTGCTCTTCCGCACGGCCCCGCCCTCGGAGCGCACCTCGCAGCTGTAATTGCCCGAGTGGGAGACCCCCACGGCGGGCACCAGGAGCTGCGGGGACCCCTGCGGGCCCCCCACCTACTGCCCGTCCCGGTAGAAGCCGTACAGGAGGGGGGCTGAGGGCCGCAGGGGGCTGGGGGTGCTGAGGCAGCTGAGATTGAGGGGGGACCCCTCGGGGAGCTCGGGGGGACCCTGCAGCTGCGGCACCATGAAGAGCTTTGGGAAGGAGATGGGAGAGAGGGATTTGTGACCCCGAGGCGCTGGGGAGGGGCTGTGGGGGTTTCGGGGTGGTGGCTGTGGGGTGCTCACTCTGCACTGTCACCGGCACCGGCGCCGAACGGAACAGCACAGAGATTCCCAACCGGCCCTCGCAGCGGTAGCGGCCGCTGTGCTTCTGCTGCAGAGGGGGCAGGGAGAGCTGGTTCCTTCCGGGGAATGACACCAGTTTCTTCTCGTCGCGGTAGAAGGACACCGAGGTGATCGTAAAGTTCCGCCAGCCCCGGCAATGCAGTGTCACCTTGTCCCCCTCCAGCAGTGCCCGCGCCGGCACCTGCAGCACCAGCGGGTCTGGGGGACAGGGGGGACCTGTCACAGCCGATGTCACCGGGGCCCCCCATTCGTTCCTAATTCCAGCACGGCGTTCTCCCTCCCACTGGGATGCTCTGAGATGTCCCCAGAGCAGGGACAGGCTCTGGTCACACCAGGGGGTGACCCCTGGAGCTAAGCCCACCCTGAGCCCTCGGGGTCCCCGCAGGGGCCGGGGTGGGGACACCCAAATACACCCTCACCATTTGAGACAATCACGGGGGAGCTGAGCCGACTGTCGTGTCTATGACACTGGTAGGTGCCACTCTCGGTGACAGTGAAGTTTTCAGGTCCCTCCTGCTCCGAGAGCTTTCCGTCCTTGTACCAGGAGGTGTCCCTGTCGGTCCCCGAGCCCCGGCAGGTCAGTGTCACCCGGTCCCACAGCACCGCCGGCGTCCAGGGGGGCTCCACCAGGAGCTGGGTGCTCTGGGCACCTGCGGGTGACAGGGGACAGCAGCCTGCCAGGGCCACCACGGGGCTGGGGACAGCGGGGCAGGGACATGGCATCCCCTGAGGACTCACCAGCGAGGCCGAGATTCTGGGCTGGAAGGGAGAAGGGACAGGGCTGGGTGGGGGTGGCACCGTGGGGACAGCGGCACCCGGGGCAGGGTGTGGGGCTGTCCCTGAGCTGGCACAGGTCACCCCCCACAGCCCCACGGCCACATCGCCATGGTGCTTGTCCCCTTATCCCTGTACCCCAATCCCAGAGCTGCCCCAGCCCCGTGGTGCCAAACCCCACATTCCTGTCCCTCTGTCCCTGTCCCATTCCTGTCCCCAAATCCCACACCCCACAGCAGCAGCGCCACCTTCCCGGCCATCCCAGTGTCCCCGGCCATGGGCACTGGCTGTCACTCGCTGCTGGGGCCGCCTGTCCCCTGGCTGGTGGCACTTCCGATGAAGGGACAGGAAGTGAGGTCACGTCTCGTCCTCATGTGTCGGTGGCACACGGTGGGGGCAGGGTGTGGACAGGATGGGGGCAGGGTGGCCACAAGCCGGGGACAGGCTGTGGACAGGGTGGGGACAAGGCTGGGTGGCACAAGGTGGGACATGGATTTCCCAGGAGTGGGGGGCTCAGAGGGTGTGGGGAGTCAGGGATGTGGTCCAGAGGAATCAGGGGTCCTGGGAGAATCAAGGTCCTGGCGGAAGGGGGATTGTAGGGGGTAGAATTTGGGGGAGAGGATACCGTGGGTATTGGGGTCTTGGGCCATGGAGACACTGGGGAATGGCAGCCCTGGGATGGGGGCCAAGAGAGGGGGGACATAAGGAATGGGGGTCCCTTGAGTGGAGTCCCGGGGAATGGGGGAGCCAGGGATGGGCAGGCCCCTGGGTCACAAATCCTTCCCTGGCTGCCTCAGATTTTGGGGTGACCCAAGGCCCAGCAGAGCCCCCAAGGTGCTGCTGGTTTGGGGAGAAGCCCCAGGCAGATTCTGGGGTGCTCTGTGTTTCTGCCGCCCGAATCCCAGGGGCTTTCTCCTCTCTTCATTTCCATTTTCTTCCTTTAATTCCTCAATTTCACAGCCCCCAGTCCGTGCCTTGATGATCCTGGGAGGCACCAGAGCAGGAAATGGGTTGGGGGAACCTCAGGTTGGGGGAAGCAGTGGACGAGGGGTCTGCAGAGAGGATTTGGGAGGCTGTTTGGGATGAGGGTGTCATGATGTGCCCTCCCAACAATTTTTCTTTCTCTGATCCTTTCATTTTCTCCCTGTCATGGCACACGAGAGCGTGTTCTGTCCTGGGGGTGACACATCCAGGGGTCCCTGTCCCTGTCCTGGGGGTGACACATCCAGGGGTCCCGGTCCCGCTCACGAGCGCTGACAGCCTGAGAGCGGCTCTGCCCCGCGGCCGTGCTGGGGCTGCCGGAGGTGACCCCGGCTGCGTGGCGACAGTGGCCTCTGTCGCGCTGTCACAGCGCTCGGGACACGAAGCCACCGCGGGTCGCGCAGCCCGCGCCAGTCCCGGCCCTCGCAGCGCGATGGCAGCCGCGACCCGCGGCACTGCCCGAGCCCGGGGCTCCTCCCGCAGCACCGGGGGCTCCTCCCCGGTACCCGGGTCCCCTCCGCCCTCCCGGCACCTCCCTCCCGGTGCCGGGCCCGGCGGGGGCTCCGCAGCAGCTGCGGGACTCGGACGCCGCTCGGGGAGCTCCGGCTGCGGGGCTTTGGGCACCGGCGGGCACCGGGCAGGGCTGGAGCTGGGCCGGGCTTGGGGGCGATTTGGGGGCACCCCCGGGCGCCCCCGGCTCCGTCCCGGGGCTCTCGGGGTGCTGCCGGCTCCAGCTCTGCCCGGGGCTCGGCAGCTGCGGGATCGGGGCCCGTGGGCACCCCGAGGTCCCCGAGCCTTGGCCGGTGTCACCGGGAGAGGACAAACATGGAACGGCGGCTCCTTCCCCCTTGCGGGGGAACCAGTGCGGAAATGCAGCGATTGATCGTTCGGTGCCTGTCCCCAAGGCACCGGGAGAGCCCCAAAAATCCCGCAAATCCCACAAGGCTCTGCTCAGCAACCTGAGCGGGACCCTCCTCGGCCCTCGAGCTGAACAAACCAAAACCATTTCTCCCGGTTTAATGCAAAAGCTGCGTTTTGTGTCCGAGAAGAGGGACAAGGGTCCTGTGCCCCCGGACACTGGGGGAGGGAATGGGGAGCCCCTGGGGGTACTGGGAGCACTGGGAGCACTGGAACGGGGAGCTCTGGGCAGCCCCACATGGGACCCCCCACTCGGGGCCACCTCCCGGGCAGGGTGGGCAACCACGGGAGGCTGGGGAGGGGGGACAGATGGGGGGTGTCCTCGGGCAGGGACCTCCAGTGTCCCCAGTGTCCCCAGTGTCCCCAGTGTCCCCCAGGGCCCCCAGTGTCCCCAGTGTCCCCAGTGTCCCCAGTGTCCCCAGTGTCCCCCAGTGCCCCCAGTGTCCCCAGTGTCCCCAGTGTCACTGCACGTTCTCGTAGCTGTCACCGCGGTCCCGCTGTCGCCCGTGGGGTCCCGGCAGTTCCTCGTGGTCACCTGGGGGATGTCACAGGGGGTTCTGTGAGTGACTCTGGGGTTGGGGACCTGGTTGGGGGTGACACCTGTGGGTGACGTGTCCCTGTCCCCCCTGTACTCATCCCCTGTCCACTCGGTGCCCATGTGGGGGTCCAGCACCGTCCCCAAGCCCGGCCCAGCTCCAGCCCTGCCCGGTGCCCGCCGGTGCCCAAAGCCCCGCAGCCGGAGCTCCCCGAGCGGCGTCCGAGTCCCGCAGCTGCTGCGGAGCCCCCGCCGGGCCCGGCACCGGGAGGGAGGTGCCTGGAGGGCGGAGGGGACCCAGGTACAGGGGAGGAGCCCCCGGCGCTGCGGGAGGAGCCTCGGGCTCGGGCAGTGCCGCGGGTCGCGGCTGCCATCGCGCTGCGAGGGCCGGGACTGGCGCGGGCTGCGCGACCCGCGGTGGCCTCGTGTCCCGAGCGCTGTGACAGCGCGACAGAGGCCACTGTCGCCACGCAGCCGGGGTCACCTCCGGCAGCCCCAGCACGGCCGCGGGGCAGAGCCACTCTCGGGCTGTAAGCGCTCGTGAGCGGGACCGGGACCCCTGGATGTGTCACCCCCAGGACAGGGACAGGGACCCCTGGATGTGTCACACCCAGGACAGAACCCGCCCCCGTGTGACTCTCACAGGGACAAGAAAGTGAAAGAAATTTTCTCTTTTCAGGGAAAGTGAAAGTGTTGGGGGGGCACAGCCAGACACCCCCATCCCCCACAGCCTCCCCATCCCTTCCTGCAGAGCCCTCACCCTCTTTTCTTCCACTCTGGGGTTCCCCCAACATGTTTCTGGTCAGGTGCCCCCCAGGATCATCAAGGCACAAACTGGTCTGTGAGATTCAGGAATTAAAGGAAGGAAATGGAAATGAAGAGAGGAGAAAGCTTTTGGGAGTTGCGGGGCACAGACTCAGACACAGAACCCACCCATAATCTGTCTGGGGTTCCTCCCCCAAACCAGCAGCACCTTGGGGGCTCTGCTGGGCCTTGGGTCATCCCAAAATCTGAGTCACCCAAGAAGGATTTGTGACCCACGGGCCTGCCCATCCCTGGCACCCCCATTCCCTGGGACTCCAGTCAAGGGAGCCCCATTCCTTATGTCCCCCCTCTCCTGGCCCCCATCCCAGGCTGCCATTCCCCAGTGTCTCCATGGCCCAAGACCCCCATTCCCAAGGAACCCTCTCCTCAAAATTCTACCCCCTATAATCCCACTTCCGCCAGGACCTTGATTCTCCCAGGACCCCTGATTCCTCTGGACCACATCCCTGACTCCCCACACCCTCTGAGCCCCCCACTCCTGGAAACTCCATGTCCCACCTTGTGCCACCCAGCCTTGTCCCCACCCTGCCCATAGCCTGTACCCAGCTTGTGGCCATCCTGCCCCCATCCTGTCCACACCCTGCCCCCACCGTGTGCCACCGACACATGAGGACGAGACGTGACCTCACTTCCTGTCCCTTCATCGGAAGAGTCACCAGCCAGGGGACAGGCGGCCCCAGCAGCGAGTGACAGCCAGTGCCCATGGCCTGGGACACCGGGATGGCCCGGAAGGTGGCACTGCTGCTGTGGGGTGAGGGATTTGGGGACAGGAATGGGACAGGGACAGGGGGACAAGAATGGGGACAGATATGGGGACAGGGATTTGGGTAAAGGGACAAGGGGACGAGCACCATGGCGATGTGGCCGTGGGGCAGGGGGGTGACCTGTGCCAGCACGGGGACAGCCCCACACCCCGCACCCGGTGCCGCTGTCCCCACGGTGCCACCCCCACCCAGCCCTGTCCCTTCTCCCTTCCAGCCCAGACCCTCGGCCTCGCTGGTGAGTTCTCGGGGGATGCCATGTCCCTGCCCCACTGTCCCCAGCCCAGTGTTGGCCCTAGCAGGCTGCTGTCCCCTGTCACCCGCAGGTGCCCAGAGCACCCAGCTCCTGGTGCAGCCCCCCTGGACGCCGGCGGTGCTGTGGGACCGGGTGACACTGACCTGCCGGGGCTCGGGGACCGACAGGGACACCTCCTGGTACAAGGACAGGCGGCGCTGGTGGCAGGAAGGACGTGACTGCTTCACTGTCACCGAGAGTGGCAGCTACACGCGTTACAGACCCGGCAGTTGGTTCAGCCGCTCCATGAAGGTGTCAAATGGCGAGGGGGGATCTGAAATGCTGTGGGTGGCTCCCTGATAGGTCTGGTTGGGCTCCACTCCTTCGGTGGCCTCACACCCCTTGTGTGGCAAGAGCCTGCACAGAGGGACTTCCCAGTGCATCCCAGTGTAGTGGGAGCTCCGTGGTGACAGCTGTGTCACGGGGGTGCTCCTGCTGTCCCTGGGACTCTCCACCCAGATATCCCCGGTGCCATGGGCACCCACTTTGGGCCTGTCTCGGGCTCCTCAGTGTGACGGGGCCCCCTCTGTCCCCCAGACTCGCTGGTGCTGCAGGTGCCAGCACGGGCGCTGCTGGAGGGGGACACGGTGACACTGCGCTGCCGGCGCTGATGGGACGAGCCGTTCACCAGGGAGCGATTTTACAAGGACGAGAAGATGCTCTGGGGGTCCCTCAGGGGCACTGAGCTGTCCCTGCCACCCCTGAGGCCACATAACAGCGGCCAATACAACTGCGAGGGCTCGGTGGCCTCAGGAATGGCAATGTCAGTACCGGTGACAGTGACAGTGCACGGTGAGCACCCCCACGGCTGGAACCCCATTAACTGGATTCCCCCAAAGGCAGTTCTCAGTGTACTCAGAGTCAAAGTCCCCAACCCCATCCCCTTCCCAGAGCTCTTCACGGTGCCGCAGCTGGAGGGTTCCCCGAGCTCCCCGAGGGGTCCCCCCTCAATCTCAGCTGCCTCAGCACCCCCAGCCCCCTGCGGCCCCCAGCCCCCCTCCTTTACCAGCTTCTACTGGGACGGGCAGTAGGTGGGGGGCCCGCAGGGGTCCCCGCAGCTCCTGGTGCCCGCCGTGGGGGTCTCCCACTCGGGCAATTACAGCTGCGAGGTGCGCTCCGAGGGCGGGGCCGTGCGGAAGAGCAGCGCCCGGCTCGGCGTCACGGTGCACAGCGAGTGCGGGGATGGGTACGGGGAGCCCCCACAGCCCCCTCGGGACCCCATCTGGGCACATCCCTGTCCCCTAGAAATCCTACTTGTGTCCCCCCCGCCTCAGCCCTGTCTGTGTCCCCGCAGTGCCCGTGGCCAATGCCACCATCACCCCATGTCCCCCGGCACTCCAGGTGCGCCCAGGTGACCCCGTGACCCTGCGCTGCTCGGTGCAGGTGGGCTCAGCCCCTGTCACCTTCACCTGGCTGAACAACGGGCACGAGGTGGCCCGGGGTCCCCTCCTGGAGCTTGGGGCCATCGATGTGGGACATATGGGCACCTACCAGTGCGTGGCCACCAACCAGCTGGGACAGGACGGGCATCGCGTGTTCCGGGCACTCAGCCCAGAGCTGGCCCTGCAGGTGACACCACAGGGAACCACTGGACACCACTGGAGCACAGGTGGGGTCACTCGGGGTTCCTGTGTGGGTCTGAGACCCCGGGATCACAGACGACCCAGGGTCACCCCCCTCTGTCCCTGCAGTGACACAAATGGAACAGGGCAGAGGAGGGGAACTCCTGAGGTCACTGGGATTGCAGAACCTGTGGGGTGACCCCGGTGACATCCGTGTGTCCCCCTCTGTTTCCTGCAGTGGCTGCAGGGGTCCTTGTGTCCCTCTTGTTCCTGGTTCTGCTCGTTGTGGCCTTGTACTGGTGGATCCACAAGGGTGGGTGACAATGGGGGACAGGAGTTCTGCAGAGTGCTGGGACGGCCCCAGAGAAGGGGGTGACACCCACAGCCCTGACTGGGGAGGAGCTGAGCCCCCAGTGATCTTGGCTCCGGACCTCGGGGTGTCTGGGGAGGTGCTGAAGGGTCCTGCAGGGATGTTGGGGGTTCTATCAGGGCTTTTTGGGGAATTCAGAGGGTGCCTCTCCCTGCCAGGCTCAGGGTTCTGGGGGATCAGAATCTTGGGGCAGTGGGGTGGTTTAGGGTTTCTGGGGGGCATCAGGGATATAGGAGGGATCTGGTCGTGGGGGAATTTGGGGGGTCTTGTTTGGGCTGCAGGGGCATCCCTGGGTGGGCTTGGAGGAACATTGGGGTGGCACTGGGAGCTCCTGGTGGGTTTGGGAAAGTCATGGAGGGCTGTGCAGGGATGTTGGGGGATCTTTTTGGGGTCCTGGGGGAGTTTGGGGGGTGCCCCTCACTGCCGGGCTGTGAGTTTTGTTGATCAGAGGGTTGGGGACACTGGGGGTGTTGGGGACAGTGCTTTGGTGCAGAAATTGTGGGGGGTTCAGGGGTGCTTGGAGTGTCCTGGGGCAATCAGGTGTGCCATGGGAATCAGGGCTCCAGTGGGGATTTGGAGTTTCCTGTGGGAGCCCAGAGTGTACCCTTGGGCTCTCTGGGGGTCTCAAGGCCCCTCTGAAAAGGGTCTCAGGGACCCCTGAATGAGACCCTTGTGTCTCAGGCACTGAATTCACACCCCTGGAGGAAATTACCAACACAGAGGAAATGGAAACAAGCCACCAAGATCAGTAGAGTGTAAATTAGTTTGTTAGAACATAGATAATTGGACTTTTGGGAAAGTTTGTGATAAGAGACACGTGGCCAAGATGGAAGAATTGAGGGAGAGGATACTTTTTCCTCCTTCTTCTCCGTGTCATCCATGCTGGGTGACATGCTGGCACTTTCAGATTGGATGTGAACAAAGCTGGACCATGTTATAAGACTGAATTGTATTGGAAAATAATTGTAAATACCTAGTATGTAATTTAGACTATAAAAGATAAGTCCTGCCTTTGCCAGGCAGATTCTGCCTTGGACGTCTAGCAAGCAGACTGCTGCTCGCTGGACAAAGCATTTCTGAGATAAGGAACAAACAACCATGAAAACCTCTAAGAACAGCCTCATGCAGTCTCTCATCGGTGGGCATCGGAAAGAGCTGGATTGCAAACCACCTTCATGTCCTCCTGAGGTGATCTCAGGTCTAAGGAGGCACCTCGGGCTGTGACATTTGGCATCCCTGGGTGGGCCGCAGGGCCGCAGCCCACAAAGGTGGGTGCGGACCCTCGGACCCTGAAAACCCAGCTCGAGAAGACGCACAGAGATGGAGACGACCCCCCCCCAGGCAGAGACATTTGGCACGGCCCGTGGTGGGCCCTTGTAGCCTGCAAAGGCATGTACAGACCCCCAGAAGACCGAGTTTCAGAAGAGGCACGCTGTTGAAGAATATTGCGGAGGAGATTTCTGGCCCTCTGCCAAGAAAAGCCGAGCTCCAGACGCAAGTCGGAGAGGAGGTGTTCGGGGAAGCCTCGCTCCTGTGCACTGCTGGTCGGTTTCAGGAACCTCGGAATCGATTTTGGACAAATTGCTTTGGTAAGACGGTTCAGATTTCAGACACACTATAGGAACACTATAGGCAGAGCTTTTAGCAAGGAACAGTTCACTCTACAATTTACTTTAAAAAGTTTAGCTTCTGTTTAGCCTGTCTCTGTCACAGAGAAGGAATTCAGAGATTTACTTGTGTGGGTAAAGATTCATTACCCACAGGCAGAAACAAATGTGCTATTTAGAGCAGGATTCTGGCGAAAGTTAATTGTGATTTATATTTGTCTGTAACTCTGAGAGATAAGGGAGTGAAGGACTCCCGAAAGTGTAGTTTTAGCCAGTCTCTCCTACCCATGAGCTGGGGGAGGGAAGTCCTTGGCAGAAAGCAATTAAAGTCCCTTAGAGACTGGGGAAAGATTCTCACCTAGCCATGAGCTGGGGGAGGGAAGTTTATGGCTGCCTTGCTGGCAGCAGCCAGTTCAACAAAGCCTTGTCAGTAGTAGCAAGGTCGGGAAAAATTAAGTTAGAAATATTTCCAAGTGAGTTAAAGAACTCAGATTTTTACTTCTTCACCCCTGCAGAAACCCTGACCCCAGGAGGTGAGAGGGCGCTACAGACGACTCCCTGGGCCGTGGGGAACAGAGGGGAGGAGAGAGGATTCGCGAGGGGCGCAGGAAAACCGCGCCGAGAACTCGCGGGGAGCGCGGAAAAAGCCGCACAGGGGATTCGCAGGAAGCGCAGAACCCGGAAATAGCGGGCTCGGTGCGTTGAGCCGCAGGGATGTCCGGGAAGCAGCAACCTGCGGCGGCGGCCGGGACGCAAAAAAGCAGGACCGTGAGGGTACTCTCAGCCAAAGGGGGAGGGAGTGGCAGCCTTCACATTGATAGCGAAAGCATCGCACACGGCGGCGGCAGCAGCAAAAGGCTGCGCCAAACTTGATCCCAAGCACGCGGGCGTGGCCCCGGCCCCGGGAGAGGCGCTGGTCCCGAGGGCGGTGCCAGGCGGGACGGCCCCCGCCCCAGGCGCGGCGGCGCGGGCGGCCCCGGCGGCGAGCACGGCAGGAAGCGCGCGGGGAAACAAAACCCGCAAGTGTCACCGATAGGGACCCAGAGCCCCGATACAGGGAAAACTGCCCTGTTTCAGGGAAAGACAGATTCAGAAGGGGAGAGAAATTCATGCTTTGTAAAGCCAAAGGAGAAAAATGTAACAACTTTTAAGCAATTTGCAGGGCAGCAGCTCGAACGGAGCCTGCTCGGACACAGCCCGCTCGGACCCAGGGCACAGCAGCGTGAGGTCACCAGCCCGGAGCTCACCGAGGGAGGGGGGCACCGCCGCCCCGCTCCCAGAGGGCACTGACAGCACCCCCGCTGCCATCCCCTGCCATGCACAGAGCCAGTGCTGCAGAGGGGAGGGGAATAGGGGGTGGAGAGATGCCAAGAGCTGTTTTATCTATATTGTGGAGAACAAGCAGAACCAGGGAAATTGATAAGAGACTCGTTTTATTTTCAGTTCTTGTATGTTAAACTAAGGTGTTTGTTTTTGTATTGTTGTTAAAAAGATGGTGAAATTTTAAAAATGGTAAAGGTATTTTAATAGTATTAGGTATTTTAATATTGAAGGTATAATAAGGTATTTTGTATTTTATTTGAATACACATCATCTATATTTAGTGATTTGTTATTTCTCAGATATGAGTGGACGTTTATTTAAATGTTAAGACTGAGTTTTAATTTTCCTATAATTAATTGTTTTAAAGAAACCAGTTTCTAAGTATTTGAAATACTGTCAATATAAATTAATAGATTTTGGATTTTTATAAGGAAGAAGCTTGCAAATTTATGTTTTGGAGAATTAATATCAATATTTTAGTTTTTCTTCAAACGAATTGCGGTGGATTTCTAGTTTACATTTTTTAAATCGTCAATGAAATGCTGTGTGAACACAAATTAAGACCACTTCTAGGATCATCATTTGAATTGTAAAATTTAATCTGAATCACAATTTTATACATATATAGAGGAAAAACAGTATTTATCTATCAGTTCGATTTTAAAATTCAAATTTAGTTTCTGTATTTAATTTTAAAAACACTGTAATAAGATTGTATGAATTCTGGATCACAGAACGATTTTATGTTACATTGTTTAATTTGAAGCCTTTTAACATTTCAAGTAAGTTTTGGAAAGCCTCCAGGCCTTGAATCAAAAATGTAAAGATAATTAGTTAAGTTGTGAACTTATCGTTTCTTTGTTTTTTCTTTTGTTAATTCTCTCTTTTATTTTGGCAGGTCTTTTGTGACCTGGCCCTGTGGTTTTGAGTGTTTTTCAGAATTCCAGAAAATTATTTGAGCTTCACTTTCAGAATGAATTTTTAGTGTTATGGTTTTCCTGAATTGCTATCATGGAAGCATTGCAGCAGCTTGCCATGTTCAAAACATCTCACCCTAAAGAGGAATTTTAGAGAAAACGAGTTGTAAAAGGAATTTGATTTCTTTTTCACCTTGAAATGTTTAATTGTAGTTTTGTTAAGAGTTGTGGGGTTTTTTTTCTTTAATAAGAAGATGTCAAGGAGTTCTCTTCCAATTAGAGTTTGGGCTCTGGCCAAGCCTTGATTCTAACTGAAAGAGAAAAATGTGTATACCCATGTGTTTTCTGCATCAAAATAATATTCCAGTCGTTTGGATTGGCAATTTGACTTTATCGATATAGCAGCTGAAGCTGACTTTGACGCGAATTTGGTGTTCATTTTCCAGAGATAACCATCTAATTCCTCATTGAATCAAGGTTTGTCAGCTGTTTGCAGACTCTGAGGTGATGACACAGTTTTTTAAAGATGATTATCTAATTTGATTATCTAATGATTATCTAATTTTGTAAATGTATGTCTGTTTTTAAAGTATTGTAATTGTTGTATTGTGTTTGACCTGCAGAAGATGTAAACTTTAGGTTTGGTTTGTTTTTTAAATAGTATTGTGGTATTGTGAATTTTTGTTAGATAATAGTTAAAGGAAAATTTTCCAGTTTTGATCAACAATCTAGAGACAGAGAAAGTTGAAAAGCTTTCAAAGTAAGCATTTGGGGGAAGGATTCTGCTTGTGTCTCCACAGAGAGAGGACAGAGATGAGAACCAGTGAGATACGTGAAGCAATGTCCAGCCAAGACGTGGGCAGATGCCAGCCCTGGAAGTGAAGGAGCGAGCTCACAGATTGAATCAGAAACAAAGATCATAAACTTCTCTCCGGACAGCTGACTTGGAAAACTGATGAACCTCTTTGGATGGGTCAGTGGGCCTTGAAAAAGAAGAAATTGAGTGCTTTGAAGAATTTAGTCAAGATGGTGATTTGCTCATTGTGGCATCCATGCAACAGAAGCTGCAAGAAGCTCATGACTGTCTGATCGCAGAAGTGCGAAAGGCTGGATTAGAAATTAGCACTTCAAGATTTGGGAAATTGCACCATGGAATTTTTTATGTTTGTTAATCTGAAAAAGTAACCTTTTCCATTTTACCAATCCCCGAAAACAATTTTTACAGATGTAAAAATAATTGCTCAGATCATAATAAAGGGAAAAGACAAGGCTGGTGACAATGACAGGCAGAGAGATTTTTTATGATGTATTTACCCTTTAAAAAAGCAATGTTTTGATTGGGCACACCAGAATCACAGGATTTGGCAATTGCATTGTTAGATTATACAGGTATTTGTACAATTCTTTACCCGAGTCGCAGGTTGTTAAAAGCAAAATTGAGTTTCAAAGAAAAATCAAAAAGGAATGAGCAACCATTGGATGGGATCACAGTATTCACTGATGGTTCAGGGAAAACTCACAAATCAATAATTACATGGCAGAATTCAATCACAGGAAAATGGGAGTCAGATGTGAAAATAGTGTAAGGTTCACCACAAATTGTGGAATGGGTAGCAATGTCAGAGTTTAAATTGTTTCAGCAACCCCTCAATTTAATCACAGATTTAGCATATGTGACCAACATAGTTAAAAGATTGGAAGAGTCAATTTTAAAGGAAATAAGCAATGACATTTTGTATTCATATTTATCATGTATGAAAACATTGCAGAAAAACAGGACACATAAATATTTTATTATACATATTAAAGCACACTCATCACTCCCAGAAATTTTAGTAGACGAAACGTGCAAGCAGACAAATTGATCATGTCTGTTTTGCAAACCTTGCCAGATATTTTTGAGCAGGCAAAATTAAGCCATGCATTTTTTCATCAAAATACACAAGCATTGATTGAATCTTTTCACATTTTAAAAGCCAAGCAAAAGAAAATATTTAGTCCTGTCCAGATTGTCAAATGGTACAGCCACCAGTTTTTATGGGAGCAGTCAACCCTAGGGGATTCTTCAACTGTAGCAGACAGATGTGACAAAATACTTTTTGGAAAACTGAAAAACATTTATATTTTAGCTGACATCTTTTTAGGAGCAATTTCAGAAAAACAAAAAGGGGGGAGGCAGAGGCTGCGTCTCATATGTGGTTGAACAAAAGTTTTAGATGTGTTAAACTTCTTAAATGGTTCTTTTTTAAAGTGAACTCCACCAATTATAAGACATTTTGCACGTGATACAAGGGCAAAGCTAAAAGAAAATCATTTGGTTTTGATCTGAAATTTAGAAACAGGTGAAACTGAAGGGCCTTTCAAACTAATCATGTAGGGAAAAGGTTGTGCTTGTGTTTCCACAGATGGAGGATTGAAGTGGGTTCCTGCAAAATACGTGAAACTGTATTGGGCCCAAACGCAAGCAGAAGCCAATCCTGGAAGTGAGGAAGGGAGCTCGCAGACAGAATCAAAGACAAAGGATGTGAACTTCTCTTCAAACAAGATATGAAAGACTTAAAAACTTCACTGTTAGAAGCATGTTTGTTTATATGCTGTTGTATCTTTTTGTCAATTATGTTAGGTAACAGAGTGGATTTACCAGTGATGCAGCCAAGGGAGAAGGTTTGGGAAAATTTAGCATAGACAATGGGGTTGGACACAATTTGTTTGAGACATTCCAGGCCAAAAAAGCATTTTGAATATGTCTAGTGGGATTGCCAGTGAAAGAATGGCCATTCCGGAGGGCATCCCTTCATGGGCGATGCGAGCTATGACAACTCCTGTGGACGGATGGCATCTGTGGGTTCAATTTCTCCAGGTGGCCTTTTTCGAATCAGAAGAATTAGAAATGTTTTGCTTCAACAAGAATGAACTTTTGTATTGTATTTAATGTTTCAGGAGTGGCTAAGAACCAAACAATGGATGTTACTCTGAATCAGGATGTAAATAGTAATTGTATTGTAGTCTCAAACAAACCATCCTTCCGAGTTCCAGCACAGTTACTGCAGGGAACATTTTTCATTTGAGGGGACAGAATTTGGGCTGGTATCCCTGCGAATGTCAGAGGAGGTCCATGAAGCATTGAGAGATTTTTTATTGTTAACCCCAGATTTAAAAATTCTAAGAAAACTAAAGCACAGAGAAAAGAGAAGAATTAAACAATACGATCTGAATTGTGATGATGAATTTTATACATGGAACAAGGCAAAGAGAATTGTGGTAGTGCTATTCTCACCTCAAATGGCATCGGGGTGGCCTTGGCTCAATTGGATCTTATGGATTGTTGGTTGACCAAAACTGCCAAAGCTGTTTCTCTTGCACTGAGTGACATGTTAACTGATGTCAACAGTGTGAGAAAAGCCACTCTTCAAAATAGAGCAGCAATTGATTGCTTACTGCTGACTCATGGGCATGGATGCGAATTTGAAGAATTTGAAGGAATGTGCTGCATGAACTTGTCTGATCATTTGAAATCAATTTATAAGAACAAAAGACAGTTGCAGAAAGGTATGGCAAAGCTTGAAAAAGTTACTAAATCATGGTTGGATGGTCTGTTTGACCTTTTTGATCTTTTATCTTTGTAAAAAGAAATTTTGAAAGTAGGGTTTTATATATTATTTGGGCTTGTAATTCTTCTTGTCATTTTGCCATGCATCATTCAGTGAATTTGCCATGCCATGGAGAAAGCTGTGAAAGAAGTGTTTTTAGTGTAAACAGAGTGGGGAGATGTGGGAGTCCAGAGTATTCCTCTGGCTTCCCTAGGAGGTTCAAGACTCCCCTGGCGGGGTCCCCAAAGACCCTCGAATGAGACCCAGGTGTCTCAGGGGGTGGATTTAGCTTCTTGGAACAATTTACCAACATTGAGAGAAGAAATGCAAGCTGTAAAAATAAATAGAGTGTAAATTAGACTGTTAGAATGTAGAATAAGTAGATTTCTAGAATGTTTATATTAAGGAGTTCGTGGCCAAGATGGAGGAATTGGGGTGTGGATACTTCTTCCTCCTTCTTCTCCGTGTCATCCATGCTGGGTGACATGCTGGCACTTTCAGATTGGATGTGAACAAAGCTGGACCATGTTATAAGACTGAATTGTATTGGAAAATAATTGTAAATAACTAGTACGTAATTTAGACTATAAAAGATAAGTCCTGCCTCTGCCAGGCAGATTCTGCCTTGGACGTCTAGCAAGCAGACCGCTGCTCGCTGGACAAAGCATTCCTGAGATAAGAAAGAATAAACAACCATGAAAACCTCTAAGAACAGCTTCCTGCAGTCTCTCATTGGCAGGCATCGGAAAGAGCTGGGTTCCAAACCACCTGCATATCCTCCAGAGGTGATGTCAGGTCTAAGGAGGCACCTCGGGCTGTGACACACCCCCACCAAGCAGTGCTGCCCCCTTGTGAACACAGCATGGTAAAGGGAGTGGTCAGTGGGTGCGATCCGTTGGTGTGATTCGTGGGGTTTGCAAAATGAGTGTATGGTCAGTGGGTGTGAGCAGTGCAGAGCGATCATTGGGTATGATCACTTGGTGTGGTGAGTGGGTGTGGTAAGTTGAGTGGTCATTGGGGTGTCATTAGGGGGTGTGGCCAGTGGTCCGCAGTCATTGGGGTGTGGTTGGGGAGGTGGTCTATAAGTGTGGTCAGTGGATGTGGTCAGTGAATGTGGTCAGTTGAGTAGACAAGTGGGGCTGGTCAGTTGCATGGCCAGGGGGTGTGGTTGTTTGTGTGGTCAGTGGAGGTGGTCCTTGGGAGTGTGGTCAGTTGGTTTGTCAGTGGATTGATGTCAGTGGGTGTGGTCAGTGGGGCTGGTCATTTGGAATGGTCAGTTTGGTGTGGTCAGAGGAGTCACTTGGTTTGTCAGTGGGGTTTGGTCAGTGGGTGTGGGCAGTGGGTGTGGGCAGTGGGTGTGGACAGTGGGTATTTTCATTGGGGTGGTCACTGAGGTGTGGTCACTGGGGGTTGTCATTAGGGTGGTAATTGGTGTGTATTCAGGGGATATGGTCATTGAGGTATGGTCAGTGGGTGTATGCTCGTTGGGGTATGTTTGTGGGGTGTACCAGGTGGGTGTGGTCATTGGGTTGTTGCCATTGTTTTTTGCATATGAGTGTGGTCACTGTGTGTGGCCACTGGTTATGGTCACTTGGGGTGTACTAGTAGGGGTAGGGTCGCTTTGGGGATCATTGGGGTGTGGTCAGTTGCTGCGGTCAGTGAGTGTAGTCAGTGGTGGTCGTCAGTGGGTATGAGCTGTGGGTGTGGTCAGTGGATGTAGTCAGTTGAGCGGTCACTTGGTCTGGTTAGTGGGTGTGGGCAGTGGGGGTGGTAAATGAGAGAATTTGGTGGGGTGTGATCAGTGGGTGTGGTAAATTTGGGGTGGTCATTGGGAAGGTGCTTGGCCAAGGCAAAAGGAGGCTCCCTGTGTGCCCTGCTCCCCTCTCCCTGAGCTCCTGAGAGCTCTGCAGCCCCTGCTGCCATCCCATCTGCCCAGGCCAGCACAACAGCCCCGGCCTTGGGGCCCTGCAGAGCTGCTCCTGCTCCAGGCCCAGGGCGCATCCCAGAGCTGGGGCAGCCACAAAGCTGTGCCCATTTCTGTTCATTCCTGCTGTGATGAGGATGCATCCTCAGCCACTTGGAGGTTGCTGATGAATTTTACTAATAAAGAGGCCACTACTTTCTCAAGTGTTCAGTTCAGGAATGTAGCGACAAAAACTCATAAGTGCTTGTGCAAAACACCCAAACAAGAGAAGTTCCTTGTAATAATTTATGTTTCCAATTCTTTTTTTGTTAATTAGACAGATTTCAGAAGTGTATTCAAAGTGAATATACTATATTGAAAACAATCAAGAGAGAACTCTTTGGTCTTGTCCTTTCTGTTTATAGATTGACATAAGCAACGTACAATTGATATTGACCCCCAGCACCTTGTAATGCAGTCTGAATAGATATGAAAATCAAGACCCTTCATGGCTGACAACCAATCACACTTTGTCACCAGCCCCCTCCCCACTATTTCCCCCATCCAAGCCCTATGACTCCTATGGATCAGGAACAGAGAGGCCAGAAGGACTAGGGCAGTGATTCTTCTCCTGTACTCACCACTGGTTGGGCAGCACCTCGAGTGCTGTGTCAAGTTCTGAGCCTCCCATTTAGGAAGGACATGGAGGGGCTCGAGTGTGTCCAGAGAAGGGCAACAAAGCTGGTGAGGGGTCTGGAACACAAGTGATGAAAGGAGTGGCTGAGGGAGCTGGCGATGTTTATCCTGGAGAAGAGGAGGCTCAGGAGAGACCTCATGACTCTCTGCAACTCCCTGACAGGAGGGTGCAGCCAGGGGGGGCCAGGCTCTTCTTCCAGAGAACAGTGAGAGGACAAGAGGACACAGCCTTAAAGATTCTCAAGGGGATGTTTAGCCTGGATATTTGGAAATATTATTCACAAAAAGAGTGATTGGGTGTTGGAATGGGCTGCGCAGGGAGGTGGGTGAGTCACCATCCCTGGAAGTGTTTCAGTATAGACTGGACGTGGCACTGAGTGCCATGGTTTGGGTGACAAGATGGTGTTGGATCACAGGTTGGCCATTGTGACACTGTGGGGCCCCACGGAACCAAGGGGACATGGAACAGGTCTGGCTGGCTTGGCCTCCCATGGACAACCTGACAGGTCCAGCTGAATGTGGTATGTCGAGTGCTACCTCTCATCAGCCCCAGGAGCACTGGGGCTCTGGCCTTTTCCTACCTATGGAAAAGAACTGTCTGTCTTTTCTGGTGCCCATGGCTGAAATTGGTACCGCCCCTAAGAAACTCCCTATATGCAAGGGTTTCTCTCAGACAAAATCTGCCATGACAACCAGATATGGCTAGCTTTGGCCTCTGGTGGTCACCTCTCACCTGCCCCTGAAAGACTGGGTCTCGGTTCCTTACTTCCTATGGAAAAAACCTGGCTTTCTCATCCAGGGAAAATGGCCAAAATTGGGGTTTGGCCTCCCAAATTGTATCCATCCAAGTATTACTCTCAGACAAAAGTAGCCAGGACAGAGAGATTTGGCTGGTCTTGTTCCTCTGGTGATTTTCTTAGACTATGAGCTCAATGTTATCAATTGCAAATACCGTGGAGAGGGCCCAGAGATATCCCAAGATGGGGTTTGGAGGTTTCAGGCACATGACCATTATAGGAACAAAGGAGCTCTGAGCTCGGTGGAGACTGAGGACAGTGGAGGAGAGCCATGAGAGTGTTTAAAGAGCTGTTTACAGAGACACTTTTGATATAGTGCAAAACAGCCAAAGAAAGAAAGAATTAATGCAAAATGCAGCTGGGGTAGTCCAGACTGGATGCAAGAAGAGAGGTATTTCCCTCCCAGGGCAGGACTGTGGTGCAATACATCCCCCAGAAGGAATCTTGAGCAGTCCAAGATTTTGTGTGCCCATGTTCTTCTTCCTGCTCAGCCTGGCCCTCACGGACCTGGGCTCCATCTGCACCACTGTCCCCAAAGCCATGCACAATTCCCTCTGGGACACCAGGAAAATCTCCTATGCTGGATGTCCTTCTCAGGTGTTCATATTTATGTTCTTCAGTGGAGCAGATTACAATTTCCTGACCATCAAGTTCCAGGACCGCTACGTGTCCATCTGCAAACCCCTGCACTACGGGACCCTCCTGGGCAGCAGAGCTTGTGCCCACATGGCAGCAGCTGTCTGAGCCAGTTCCTTTCTCTATTCACTGCTGCACACGGCCAATACATTTTCCCTGCCCCTGTGCCAGGGCAATGCCCTGAGCTAGTTTGCTGGGGAATCCTTCACATCCTCAAGCTCTACTGCTCACACTCAAACTTCAGGGAACTTGGGCTCCTTGCTGTTCGTGTCTGTTTAGCAACTATTTATTTTGTGTTGTTTTCTCCTATGTGCAGATCTTCAGGACCGTGCCAAGGATCTCCTTTGAGCAGAGATGGCACAATGCCTTTTCCACCTGCCTCCGTCGCCTGGCTGTGGTCTCCTGTTTATCAGCACTACCACATTTACCTACCTGAAGCCTTCCCCCATCTCTTCCCCATCTCTGGAGCAACTGGTTCTGTACCCGGTGATCCCTCCAGCCCTGCACCACCACGCCCTGCTGGCCACACCATTCCTGATCCAGGCCAGGTGCCATTGGCCTTCTTGGCCACCTGGGCACACTGCTGGCTCATGTCCAGCCTGCTGTCCATCAGTGCCCCCAGCTCCCTTTCTGCCTGGCCACTGTTCAGCCACTATGTCCCCAGCCTGGGGCACTGCAGGGGTCGTTGTGGCCAAAGTGCAGGACCCGACACTTGGACTTGTTAAACCTCACCTTGTTGGACTTGGGCCCTGGATCCAGCCTGTCCAGGTCCCTCTGCAGAGCCCTCCTACCGTGCAGCAGATGAAATCTCCCAGCTACCTTGGTGTCTCCATGGTTCCTTGAGGCCCTGGAGTGTCACAATGGTTCCCATGATTCCATGAGGCCACCCACTGTCATAATGTCCATTTAGTTCCATGGGATCCCTTGGTGTCACAAAGTCCCTTGGATCCTTGCCACCCCCCAGTGTCACAATGGCACCTTGATCCCCCAAGGCCCTGCAGCGTCACAGTGAATCCTTGGTTCCATGAGGGCTCACAGCACAGCAATGCTCTTTTTGGTAACATAGAGTCACAATGGCCTCCCTGTCCCAAGGGGCACCACAGTGTCAAACATGTTTCCTTCATTCCAGGAGTCCCTGAGGAGCAATACTGGCCCCTTGGTTCCATTTTCCCTGCAGTGTCACAGTGGCCCCATCTTTACATGAAGTCCTGCTCTGTCACAATGCTCTGCACGGTCCCACAAGGCCCTGCAGGGTCACAGTGGCCTCTTGGTTCCATGAGGCCTCTGAATGCCCCCATGAATTCCTTGGTTCTGCAGTGTCACAATGGAGCCCTGGTTACACAAGATCCTGCAGTGTCACGAGGGACCCTTGAATCCATGGGGCACCACAGTGTCACAATTGTTCCTTCAGTTCCAAGAGTCCTTGCAGTGGAACAATGGCCCCTTGATTCCATTGGCCCCAGGCTCTCACAAGGCTCTTCTTGGTTCCACAGTGGCACAATGGCCCCTTGGTTCCATAAGGTCCTGCAGTGTCACAGTGGCCTCTGTGGTTCCACGAGGATCCAGAGCGTCACAATGGACTCCTTGCTTCCAGGTAGACCCACAGTGTCACAATGGCCCCTTGGCTCTGTGGTGCCATGTCGTACACAGTGTCACCATGGTCCTCTCAGTTCCACAAGGCCCTGCAGTGTCACAATGGCCCCTTGCTTCCCCAGGGCCCTGCAGTGTCACAGTCATCACAGAATAGCCCAGGCTGGAAAAGACCTTTGAGAGCATCAAGGCCAGCCTGTGACCCAACACCACTTTGTCACCCAGACCATGCAACTCAGTGCCACATCCAGTCTTTCCTGAAACACTTCCAGGGATGGTGACTCACCCACCTCCCTGTGCAGCCCATTCCAATGCCCAATCACCCTTTTTGTGAAGAATATTTCCTAATGTCCAGCTTAAACATCCCCAAGTATCTTAGGGCTGTGTCCTCTTGTCCTATCACTGTTCCCTGGCTGCACCCTCCTGTCAGGGAGTTGTAGAGAGTGATGAAATCTCCCCAAACCTCCTCCTATCCTGGACAAGCCACCCCAGCTCCCTCAACCACTCCTCACAGGACTTGTGTTCCAGAACCCCTCACCAGCCTTGTTGCACCTCTCTGCACATGTTCCAGCCTCTCCATGTCCTTCCTAAATTGGAGGCCCAGAACTGGACACAGCACTCGAGGTGCTGCCCAACCAGTGCTGAGCACAGGGGAAGAATCACTGCCCTGGTCCTGCTGGCCACAACATTCCTGATCCATTAGATTTGCAGGGGTTGGATGAGGCAAATGCTGGAAAGGGGTTGGTGACAAAGTGTTATTGATTGTCAGTCATGAAGGGTCTTAATTTTCATATCTATTCAGACTGCATTACAAGGTCTTGGGGTCAATATCAATTGTACGTTGCTTATGTCAATCTATAAACAGAAAAGACAACAAAACAAAAGTTCTCTCCGCATTGTTTCCAATAAAGTATATTCACTTGGAATACACATCTGACATCTTCCTAATAAACCACAGAAGAATTGAAAACTTCAATTATTCCCAGAGATGTTTCTTATTTGGGTGTTTTGAAAAAATCTTTATGAGTCCCTGCCCCTGAATTCCTTTACTGAAAGTGTAAGAAAGAAGAGGCCTCTGGAGTAGTAAAATTCACCACCAACCTCCAAGTGGCTGAGGATGCATCCTCATCAGAGCAGCAATGAGCAGAAATGGGCACAGCTTTTTGGCTGCCCTAGCTCTGGGATGGGCCTTGGGCCTGGAGCAGGAGCAGCTCTGCAGGGCCCCAAGGCCGGGGCTGCTGTGCTGGCCTGGGCAGATGGGATGGCAGCAGGGGCTGCAGAGCTCTCAGGAGCTCAGGGAGAGGAGAGCAGGGCACACAGGGCACTTCCTTTTGCCTTGGCCAAGCACCTTGCCCATGGCTGGGGCTGAGTCCTGTCTGAGCTGCAGCTGCTGCTGTGCCCTTGCCAGGGGCTGAGGCCGTGGGGCCACTGCCCAGAGCCCCCTGCCCTGATCAGAGCTGTGGGGCCAGAGGCGGCTGGGCTGTGCTGGGGAGAGGCCCTTGGTGCTGCCCAGAGCTCAGGGCAGCTGGCACAGCCTGCAGGGAGCTGGGCTGGCCTGAAAGAGCCTGCCAGAGAAAGCAGCAGTGTCCATCTCAGCCTGGCTGAGTGTGCAGGGACAGGACTCAGCCCAGGCCTTGTGGGGCAGGGCCAGCGCCGGTGGAAGGCATTGGAAACAGGCAAGTGGCCCAGAGAGGAGGCTGCTCTGTGCCCTTGGTGGCATGCACAGAGCAGGGAAGGGGCACAGCACATTTGTCACTGCAGCGTCTGTCCCCAGCTTTTGCCAGCCCTGGCTGCTGAGCCCAGGTTTGCCCAGGGCTCAGTTTGGCTGTGGCCCAGCTCCATCCTCCTGCGGGGTTCAGGGCCTGTTCCTGGCCATGGCCAGCCCTGCCTGGCCTCTCGGCTGGCCCAGAGCCCGGCAGAGCCCGGGGCAGGGCTGTCAGTGCAGCCCACAGGTGCCACGGGCTGTGCAGGAGCTGGCAGAGGCTGCCCAGCAGGGAGTCCATGGGGCACAGAGCCCCAGGGCTGCTGTGGGCACCATGACTGCACCTCCAGCTCCAGAGGAGATGTCATGGATGGGAGCAGGGACAAATAATTCCTCCTGGATTCTTTTTTGTGTTTGCTTATACAGGTTACTTGCATCTATAATAGCAGAGGTGTTTAGTGTCAGATAACACTGGTAGAGTGAGAAGAATAATATAATTTAGCTGGAAAAATGAATTAATGCATAATCCACAATGAGATAAAAAAGACACATATGATCAGCGGAGCATCTGAATTTTTCAAAGGATGAGAGACTCATTGATGTTCTAGTAGTCAAACCTGCTCAAATACTTTCCTCAGGGCTTATTTGAGATGAGAGGTGACCACCAGAGACCACGGGCAGCCAGAGGTCTCTGTCCTGTCCTGGCAGATTTTATATGGGAGAATTCTTGCCTATAGGGAATTTTTCAGGGGCAATATCAATTTTGGCCATGGGCACTTTGTAGGACAGATAGTTCTTTTCTGTTGGAAGGAAAGCATGGGGCTCCAGTGCTTCAAGGGCTGCTGAGAAGTAACCCTTGACTCGCCAGGATCAGTCAAGCTTGCCAGGTGGCCCCTGGCTGGACCAGACCAGCCAGATCTGTTCCGTGTCCTGTTGGTTCCATGAGGCCCCTCAGTGTCACAATGTTCTCCTTGCTTCTGCAGTGCCACAATGGCCCCTTGCTTCCATGAAGCCCTGCAGGTTCACAGTGGCCCTTTGTCTTCGTGGGGCCCCACAGTGTCACAATGGTCTCCATGATTCCATGGGGCCTTGCAGTGCCACAATGGTCTCCATGGGTCCACGGTGCCCTGCAGGATCACAACGGCCCTTTGGCTGCACGAGATCCTGTAATTCAGCAATGGCCTCTTGGTTCCACAAAGCCCTGCTGCCTCACACCTGCCCCTTGGGACCATGGGGACCAGCAGTGCCACAGTGATGGCCTTGGTTCCACGAGGTTCCACAGTGTCACAATCACCCCTTGGTTCCATTGTGTCCCCACAGTGTCACAATGGCCCCTTGGATCCATGGTACCCTGCAGTGTCAGAAGGGTCTCCATGGTTCCTTGATGTCTCCATAATGTCACCATGGTCTCTATAGGAAGGAAACAATCGAGCCTCAGTGTTGCAGGGGCAGATGAAGGGCAGTCATTGGATGCACTGGGACAGCCTGACTCGATTGTATTGGCAGTTTTGTCTGGTAACCATCTCCGGATCCATGGAATTTTAGAGGTGGAATACCAATTTTGGACATTAACGCCTGGAGGAGAAAGTTCTTTTCTATAAGAAGGAAAGAATGGAACACTGGTGTTTCAGAGGCAGATGGACGGCGGCCATCAGAGGCCAAAGGCAGCCCAAATTCTGTCCTGGCATCTTTTGTCGCAAAGTAACCCTCGGATACACAGAATTTTGGAGGTGGAATCCAAATTTTGGTCATTTCTGCATTGATAAGAGGGATGGTTCTTTTCCATAGGAAGGAAAGCACTGAGGCCTAATATTTCAAAGGCAGAAAAGGAGAGAGGTGGCTTCTGGGAGGCCAAGTCAGCCAGACCATTTTGTCCTGGCAGCTTTTGCCTGGGAGAAATTTTTTGGACATACAGAATTTGGGAGGCAGAATCCCAGTTCTGCCCACAGACACCTTGACAAGAACCATCATTCTTTCCCATAGGAAGGAAAGCACAGAGCCCCAGTGTTTCAAAAGCACGTGAGAGGCAGCCTCCAAGAGGCCAAGGGCAGCCAAACCTGTCTGTTCTGGCAGCTTTCACTTGGGATCAATCCATGGATGTACAGAGTTTTGGAAATGGAATCCCAATTTTGGCCATGGGCACCTGGTCAAGGTGAATGGTTTTTTCCATAGGAAAGAAAAGTGTGGAGCCCAAGTGTTTTGGAAGAAGATGAGGGGTGAGCACCATAGGCCAAGCCAGCCAGACCTGTCTCTCCGGGCACATTTCAACTGGGGCAATCCTTGGACACAGGGATTTTTGGAGGTGCAATATCAATTTTGGCCATAAGTGCCTGGCATGGAAGGAGAGTTCTTTTCATTAGGAAGGAAAGCACCGAGCCCCCAGTGTTTCAAAATGCAGATGAGAGCCAGCTGTCAGGAAGCCGAGGCCAGCCAGACCTGTCAGTCATGGCAGCTTTTGTCTTGGAGTTATCCTTGGATATAAGGAATTCTGGAGGTGGATTCCTGTCCAAGTTTGGACAAACTTAGGGAAAAAACCCCCAGAAGAGCTTCCCAGGAAATAAACCCCCAATTCTTTATCCCACTGGACTTAAGAAAAAAAATTTCACTATTCAAGCAATATAAAGTCAAAAAAAAATCAAGCAAAAAAACAGCTAACTCACAAACCAGGCCACGAGCCACTACCACAGCAGTGATAGCCACCCGCAGCAGCAGCCAGAGCCAAGCACGCAGCCCCCCCAAGCCAAGCCCGCTGCAAACCAAGGCCATTCCGCAGAGCAGAGCCCAGGCGGCCCCTCCCCCGGGAGCAGACAGCTTCATGACCAAGGGGGGCAGGGTGAGGAGTCAGTCAAAACATCAACCCAGGACATTCCACCCCTTATCCCATATCGTGATCATTGACACACAATTGGGATATACACTCATTAAACACAATATGAACACTTCCTCTGACTTGCTCAAATCTTCAACATTTACATATTCCTTCTGTCTCATCCCACAGTCAGATTTCCCTGAGGTACACAGCGGGTTGTTCCATCTTTCTGCATTATCCACCAAGTACATCCCGGTCCTTGAGCAAAGGCAATCCCCCGAATGGGTTTGCCTGTACTCGAGGCAGGATTAATCCATACTGTCTTCCTTAGCAATCCTCTGACATGGGCCGCTGGGACTTTGTCTCCATCTACTGTATTAAGGCACTCAGATTGGGCAGGACCTGCTTGGTTGATGGAACCTCGAGTGTTGACTAACCAAGTGGCCTTTGCCAAATGCTGCTCCCAATTCTTAAAGGATCCCCCCCCAATGCCTTTAAGGTGGTCTTTAACAATCCATTGTATCTCTCCACTTTACCTGCAGCTGGTGCATGGTAAGGGATGTGGTACACCCATTCAATACCGTGTTCCCTAGCCCAGGTGTTGACAAGGTTATTCTTAAAATGAGTCCCATTGTCTGACTCGATCCTCTCAGGGGTACCATGCCTCCAAAGGACCTGTTTTTCCAGGCCCAGGATGGTGTTGCGGGCAGTAGCGTGAGATACAGGGTAGGTCTCCAACCAGCCGGTGGTGGCTTCCACCATGGTCAGCACATAACGTTTGCCTTGGCGGGTCTGAGGCAGTGCGATGTAATCAATCTGCCAAACCTCCCCATACCTGTACTTGGACCACCGTCCTCCATACCAGAGGGGCTTCACCCGCTTGGCCTGCTTGATGGCAGCGCAAGTGTCACAATCATGAATAACTTGTGTTATGCTGTCCATGGTAAGATCCACCCCTCGGTCTCGTGCCCACTTATAGGTGGCATCCCTTCCCTGATGGCCTGAGGCATCATGGGCCCATCGAGCCAGGAACAACTCTCCCTTATGTTTCCAATCTAAATCTATTTCCAACCCCCTTATTTTTGCTGCTTGATCTACTTGATGGTTATTTCGCTGTTCTTCATTAGCTCTACTTCTGGGGACATGGGCGTCCACATGGCAAACCTTCACGGGTAGCTTGTCTAACCGAGTAGCTATGTCTTTCCAATCTTCAGCAGCCCAGATTGGTCTTCCTCTGCGCTGCCAGTTCGTCTCTTTCCATCTCTGCAGCCATCCCTACAAAGCGTTGGCTACCATCCAGGAATCAGTGTAAAGATAGAGCTTTGGCCACCTCTCTCTTTCGGCAATATTCAAAGCCAGTTGGACAGCTTTGAGTTCAGCAAATTGACTAGACCCTCCTTCTCCTTCAGTAGCTTCTGCAACCCGTCGTGTAGGGCTCCATACAGCTGCTTTCCATTTCCAATTTGTCCCTACAATGCGACAGGAACCATCGGTGAACAGGGCATAGCGAATTTCCTCTGCCAGTAGCTGGTTATAAAGTGGTGCTTCTTCAGCCCGGGTCACCAGTTCTTGTTCCTCATCTGTCACACCAAAACTTTCTCCCGCTGGCCAGTTGGTAATTATTTCTAAGATCCCTGGGCGATTTAATTTCCTGATCCAGGCGCACTGCGTAATGAGGGCTATCCACTTGCTCCATGTGGCACTGGTGGCATGGTGGGTGGAAGGAACCTTCCTGCTGAACATCCACCCCAGCACTGGCAACCGGGGTGCCAGAAAGAGTTGTGCTTCTGTGCCAATCACCTCTGAAGCAGCTTGGACTCCCTCATAGGCGGCCAAGATTTCCTTTTCTGTCGGGGTATAATTGCCTTCAGACCCTCTGTAACTTCTGCTCCAGAATCCCAGGGGTCGGCCTCAGGTCTCACCAGGCACCTTCTGCCACAGACTCCAAGACAAACCGTGGTTTCCAGCTGCAGAGTAGAGCACATTCTTCACATCTGGCCCCGTCCTGACGGGGCCAAGAGCTACTGCATGGGCGATCTCTTGTTTAATCTGGATGAAGGCTTGTTGTTGTTCTGGGCCCCAATGAAAATCATTCTTCTTCCGAGTAACCTGGTAAAGAGGGCTCACAATCTGACTGTACTCGGGGATGTGCATTCTCCAAAAGCCTATAGCACCCAAGAAAGCTTGTGTCTCCTTCTTGTTAGTAGGTGGAGACATAGCTGTGATTTTATTAATAACATCAGTAGGAATCTGACGTCTTCCATCTTGCCACTTCACTCCTAGGAACTGGATCTCACGAGCAGGTCCCTTAACTTTATTCTTCTTGATGGCAAAACCGGCTTCCAGGAGGATTTGGATAATTTTCTCTCCTTTCTCAAACACTTCTTCTGCTGTGTTTCCCCACACAATGATGTCATCGATGTACTGCAAATGTTCTGGAGCCTCACCTTTTTCCAGTGCAGCCTGGATCAGCCCATGGCAGATGGTGGGGCTGTGCTTCCACCCCTGGGGCAGTCGGTTCCAGGTGTACTGCACGCCCCTCCAGGAGAAAGCAAACTGCGGCCTGCATTCTGCTGCCAAAGGAATGGAGAAAAACGCATTGGCAATGTCAATGGTGGCATACCACCTTGCTGCCTTGGACTCCAGCTCGTACTGGAGCTCCAGCATGTCCGGCACGGCAGCGCTCAACGGTGGGGTGACTTCATTCAATGCGCGGTAGTCCACTGTCAATCTCCATTCTCCGTCAGACTTGCGCACAGGCCAGATGGGACTGTTGAAGGGTGAGTGGGTTTTGCTCACCACCCCTTGGCGCTCCAGCTCCCGGATCATCTTATGGATCGGGATCACAGCATCCCGAGTTGTTCTATGTTGCCGACGATGTACTATCAAAGTGGCAATCGGTACCCTCTGCTCCTCTACCCTCAGGAGTCCCACGGCAATTGGATTCTCACATAGTCCGGGCAGGGTGTTCAATTGCCGGATTCTCTCCGCCATCACAGCCGCTATCCTAAATGCCCACTTGAAGCCTTTTGGGTCCTTAAAATACCCGCTTCGAAGGAAATCTATTCCCAAAATACACGGGGCCTCTGGGCCAGTCACAATCGGGTATCTCTTCCACTCTCTTCCAGTTAGACTCATTTCCGCTTCCACTATGGTAAAGTCCTGTGATCCACCTGTTACACCAGCAATAGAAACGGTCTCTTCTCCGACACATCCTGATGGAAATATAGTACACTGTGCTCCAGTGTCCACTAAAGCTTTATACTTCTGTGGTTTCGATGTGCCAGGCCACCGAATCCACACGGTCCAAAACACTCGGTTTTCTCTGGCCTCACCCTGGCTAAAGGCAGGGCTTCTCTAAGCCTGTTTGTCCTTTTTGACGGGGGCATAGGTCTTAGAAGTTCCTTCAAGTGAATCGGACATGTCGTCATCATCCTCCTCATATGTGGCACTGTGGTTCCGGGCGACTGGAGCTGCTCTCTTTCTGGTGGAACCTTCTTGTTGAGCCTTGTCTTCCTTCAAATCACGCACTCGTCGTGCCAGAACAGCTGTGGGCTTTCCATCCCACCTCTTCATGTTTTCTCTGCAGTCACGCAAGAAAAACCACAACTCCGCATGTGGGGTGTACCTTCTCTCCTCAGCAGAGGAGCGTCTGCATTGACTGCCAGGACGTCTGATTTGCACAGCTGAGATTTGGAGGAGATCCTCCTTGATTTCCTCTCTCAGCTTCTTATTGTTTTCCTCCAACTTATCCTCCAAGTTCTGTAAACGTGTTTCCACGGCTGCAATCCTGGCATGCGTTGGGCCATGCACAGCATCAGCGTATGCCCAAAGCTTCTTTGCCATATCAAGCACTATCGCGTATGTGTCTTCTGGTTTCATGATTGCAAGAGCTGAGGCATATTCAGATGGTCCAAGCCTCACAAGCTTCCTCCACATAATCGGTGTGCACGGTACCAGATCTGGATTTCTAGTTGTTACGTCATCTGAGAAAATAATTTCTGCCACCGCCATCTCTCTCAAACCTTGGATTCCCTGCTCGATGGTTTTCCATCTGGTCTGCTGCATGTACAGGTCATCAGCGCAGAGATATCTTTGTGCCACACTGTCCAATACACGTGACCAGAGGCTCTGAGGATTAGCTCCCCTCATCATACCTTGATCAATGACTGGATCTTGAGACAGGGAACCCAAATGTCTCGCCTCCGTGCCATCCAGGGTGGTTGCCTCACCTGCCGCATCCCAAAGCCGGACCAGCCAACTAATTATGGATTCATCAGGTCGCCTTGTATAATCTTTTCTTAGACCACGAAGATCTTTCAGGGAAAAGGACTCATTATTAGTTTCTGATCTCTCATCAGTCACTTTAACTCTGGATTTTATATCAGGGGGAGTTGAAGGTCCTTCTCCTGCATCCTCATCATCATCATCATCCTCCACCGGCCAATCTGTTTTCTTTGTGCACTTTCTACTCCTGGTACTGGTAGCCACAGCCATAGGTTGAAGCTTGCTGTCTAATTTTGCCCCTGTCCTGGAGCCTGAGGTGTTAACTGCAGTCTGAGTAACTGGAATAGTAGCTATGTTATCTCCCTGTTCCCTCTCCTTTGTTTGTTGTCCTACACTATCTAACAGGGTTTGATAAGCGTACGCCAGAGCCCAGCTCACTGCAGTGATTCTCTTTTCCTTAGAATTGTCCTGACACTTTTCTTTTAAGTACTTTGCAGTCTTGACTGGGTCTTGAATTTGTTCAGATGAAAAATCCCAGATTATAGGTTCAGAAAACTCTTTTAGAATTTGGCCCAGTTCCTCCCATTTGCCACACCACTCAGAATTCTTCACACTCTGCTTTGCTACCAAATCAGGGGTTGTAACACCTGCATCCCTAGAAATCTCAGCTTTCATTCTGTATAAACTGCAGACAGTATAGAAAAAACTTACTAAATTAAATACCAGAAGGATGGTTTCCTTTACACTCAGGGAGAGCTGAACATTTTCTAATAGAGATGTAAATAATTCAGGGGAGAAGAAGGAAAATAAAGGCAAAAAATCCTCTTTGCTTGCTTCTCCTCTAATGAATTGAGTGCACAACACAAACCACGACTTGTACATCCCTGAAGTGGATTCTAACACCTTCATAAACTTCTGGCAGATCATTACAACCAAGCCTAGCCCAATGAGTATTTTGGTTAATACCCCTTTCATGAAAAAGCTACGTGCTAGAGACAACACTGGGGCTATCTCTGAGTAAGAGAACAGGCCCAAAGACCACAGGGGTATTAAGATTTCAAAAAACTCTAAAGGGCAAACATACAGGCAGGCTTCCAATCCAAAAGACATCACAGCTTCAAAAAACATACTGATATCAATACAGGCCAATTAAAAACAAGATGTTATTAAAGTTTTTTCCACTTTCTCCTTCCCCGTACAGGCCACCAAATAAGAAATGTCCAAGTTTGGACAAACTTAGGGAAAAAACCCCCAGAAGAGCTTCCCAGGAAATAAACCCCCAATTCTTTATCCCACTGGACTTAAGAAAAAAAATTTCACTCAGGGGGAAAAGTGGAAAAAACCTATTTATTAACACATACAAGAGAAACACTTCCCAGCACAGACCCAGATGACAAAAAAATTTTCACCGAGAGAGAGAGAAACTTGGACGCTTCGATCTTCACTGGAAGGGCGAAACGCTTCTCTGGCCGGTGTCCAGAGGCAGGCCGCAGGGTTCCTCCGGAGCTGGTGCTGAATCCTCGGGGGTGAGGGGGAGAAAAGAGAGGGGGAAAGAGAGAAAGAAAAAAAAACAGCCGGAATAGCCAGCAAGCCTTAAACAGCAGCGAGCTAAACCAAATAATTCAAGCAATATAAAGTCAAAAAAAAATCAAGCAAAAAACCAGCTAACTCACAAACCAGGCCACGAGCCACCACCACAGCAGTGATAGCCACCCGCAGCAGCAGCCAGAGCCAAGCACGCAGCCATGAGCCGCCCCCCCCCCCCAAGCCAAGCCCGCGGCAAACCAAGGCCATTCCGCAGAGCAGAGCCCAGGCGGCCCCTCCCCCGGGAGCAGACAGCTTCATGACCAAGGGGGGCAGGGTGAGGAGTCAGTCAAAACATCAACCCAGGACAATTCCCAAATTTGGCCATGGGTGCCTGGATGTCAAAGGTGCTTTTTTTTTCCCCCATAAAAAAGAAAAGCACATGGTCCCAGTGCTTCAAAGGCAGATGAGAAGTGACCCCTGGGTAGCCAAACCTGCCAAATCTGTCTGTCCTGACAGATTTCATTTGGGAACAATCTTTGCATATAAGGAAATTAGGAGCAGGAATCCAAATTTTGGCCATGGCCACTTCAACGAGAAGGATGATTCTTTTCCACAGGAAGGAAATCACAGAGCCTTAGTACTTGAGGGGCTGATGAGCAACAGCCCTCGACATGCCAAGGTCAGTCAGACCTGACAGGTGGCCCCTAGGAGGCCCAGCCAGCGAGATCTGTTCCATGTTCCCTTGGTTCCACGGGGCCCCACAGTGTTGCAATGTTCTCCTTGCTTCAAAGAGTCCCTCTAGTGTCACAATACTCTCCTTGTTACAATATTCGCCTTGTCACAATGTTCTCCTTACTTCTGCAATGTCACCATGGCAAGCACACCTGCAAACAGTCACTTGGCAAGCATCCACCTCAGCCAGGCCAGGACTCCTATCCAAAACAAGTGGGGTCCCCGGGGTCTTAGTTTCTGTTCTTGTGACCGTCGTGGAGGCAGATGAGGGAATCTTCGGACCGTCTTTTACATGTGGTCAGGGGTGTAGTCAGTGGGGGGTGTGGTCTGTTGGGTGGTCAGTCTGTTCAAATGGGTGGTCAGTGGATTGTGGTCAGTGGGTGTGGCCATTTGAGGTGGTCATTGGGGTGTGGGAAGTGGGGTGTGGTCAGTTTATGTGGACATTGGGGTTTGGTCATTGGTTGCGATCATTGGATGTGGTCTGTAATTGTGGTCGATGGGGATGGTCAGTGGGTGCAGCCGGTGTGGTCAGCAGAGGAGGTCTCTGAGTGTGGTCAGTGGGTGTGGTGAGTGAATGTGGTCATTTGGGTAGCTGGGTGGGGGTGGTCAGTTGGGTGATCATTGGGTATGGTCGTTGGTGTGGTCAGTGAATGTGATCAGCTGGGTAGTCACTGGGAAGTGGTCAGTGGGTATGGTCAGTGAATATGGTCAGTAGGTTTTTAGTTGGGATGTGGTCAGTGGTTGTGGTCAGAGGGGGAATGGCCGGTTGGTGCGGTTAGTGGGGGTCATCAGTGGCGTGTGGTCAGTTGGTGTGGTCAGAGGGTGCAGTCAGTGCATGTGGTCATTGGGGTGGTCAGTGGATGTGATCAGTGTGTATGGTCAGTCAGGGGGTGGTAAGTTGGTGTGGGCAGTGGGTATGGTCAGTGAGGGTATCATCAGTTGGGTGGTCAGTGGGGTGTGGTTAGTGGAGGTGGTCTGTGAGTATGATCAGTGGGTGTGGTCACTGGCTACGGTCACTGTGGTAGTCAGGTGAGAGTGGTCAGTTGGGTGGTCAGTGGGTATGGTCACTGGCTACGGTCACTGTGGTAGTCAGGTGAGAGTGGTCAGTTGGGTGGTCAGTGGAGTGTGGTCATTGGTGTGATCAATGGGAGTGGTCAGTGGGGTGTGGTCAGTTAGCTTGTCAGTGGAGTGTGGTCAGTGATTGTGGTCAGTACGGGTGGTCATAAGGCATGGGAAGTTGGGTGTGGTCAGTGGGAGTGGTCAATGGATTTGTCAGTGGGGTGTGGTCAGTGGATGTGGGCAGTGGGTGTGGTCAGTGGAAGTATGGTCAGTTGGGTAGTCAGTGGTTGTGGTCATTGGTGTCTTGGCAATGTGTATGTTCACTGGGTGTGGTCAGTGGTTGTGGTCAGTGGGGGTGCTTAGGGGGGTGAGGTCAGTTGCTGTGGCCATTTGGGGTGGTCAGTAGGAGTGGTCACCATGATGTGGTCAGTGATTGTGATCACTGGCTGTGTGGTCAGTGGGTGTGGTCATTGGGGTTTGGACAATGTTGTCTGTGCAGTAGGTGTGGTCAGTGGGGTATGGTCAGTGCTTGTGGTCACTGGGGGTGGTCAGTGGGGTGTGGTCAGTGGATGTGGGCAATGGGTGTAGGCCATAGTGTCTGGTCAGCAGCAGTGTGGTCAGTTGTGTTGTCAGCAGGCGTGGTCAGTGGGGTGCAGGAACTGGTGTCTGCACAGTGGGTGTGGTCATTGGAGTGTGGTCATTGGAGGTGGTCTGTGGATTGATCAGGGGATGTTGTCAGTGAATGTGGTCAGCTGGGTAGTTGGGTGGAGGTAGTCAGATGGTTGGGGGTGTGGTCATTGGGTGTGGTCAGTGGGGTGGTCATTGGGTTCTTCATTTGGGTTTGGTCACTGGCTGCAATCAGTGGATGTGGTCAGTAAATATGGTCAGCTGGCTAGTCAGTTGGGAGGTCAGTGTGGTCATTGGTATGGTCAGTGGGGGTATGGTCAGTGGGTGTGGTCAGTGAGTGTGGTCAGTGGGTATGGTCATTGAGTTGGTCCTTTTGACAGTGGGTGTGGGCGCTGTGTGTGGATAGTGGGTGTGGTCACTGGGGTGGTGAATGGTGTGTGGTCAGTAGGGGTTCTTGATAGGTTGGTCAGTGAGGTGTTGTCAGCAGGATTTGTCACTGGGGGTGGTCAGTGGGTGTGGTCAGTGGGGTGTTGGCACTGGTATATATGATATGGGTATGTTCAGTGGGTGTGCTTTGTGGTTATGGTCATTGGGTGTGGTCATTGGAGGTATGGTCATCTGGGTGGTAAAGTGGCATGTGGTCAGTCAGGGCGTGCTCAGTGGGTCAGCTGTTCCTATTTCTGTTCATTTATTCCTGCTCTGATGAGGATGGATCCTCAGACACTTGGAGGATGCTGATGAATTTTACTACTCCAGAGCCCTCTTCTTTCTTGAGCTCTTCAGTTCAGGAATTCAGTAACAAAGACTCATAAACATTTGTACAAAGCACCCAAACAGGAAAAGTCCCAGAGAGTAATTTAAGTTTCCAATACTTTTGTGGTAATTAGACAGATTTTGGAAGTCTGTTCTGAATATACTATATTGAAAACAATGCAGAGAGAACAGTGCTGTGAGGTTTTCTCTTCCTGTTTATAGAGAGATATCAGCAATGCCCAATTGATATTGACCATCAGCACCTTCTAATGCACTCTGAATAGATATGAAAAACAAGACCCTTCATGGCTGACAATCAGTCACATTTTGTTCCCACCTCCTCCCCAGCATTTCCTTCATCGAACCCCTAGGACTCCTCTGGATCAGGAATGGTGTGGCCAGCAGGAGAAGGGCAGTGATTCTTCCCCTGTGCTCAGCACTGGTTGGGCAGCACCTCCCCCCCCCCCCCATTTAGGAAGGACATGGAGGGGCCGGAGTGTGTCCAGAGAAGGGCAACAAGGCTGGTGAGGGGTCTGGAACACAAGTGATGAAAGGAGTGGCTGAGGGAGCTGGCGATGTTTATTCTGGAGAAGAGGAGGCCCAGGTGAGACCTCATCACTCTCTACAACTCCCTGACAGGAGGGTGCAGCCAGGTGGGGGTCGGGCTCTTCTTCCAGGTACAGTGACAAGGAAAGAGGACAGAGCTGTAAGCTGCACCAGAAGAGGTTTAGGCTGGACATTGGGAAATATTATTCACAAAAAGGGTGATTGGGCATTGGAATGGGCTGCCCAGGGCGGTGGGTGAGTCACTGCCCCTGGATGTGTTTCATGCCATGGTCTGGGTGACAAGGTGTTGTTGGGTCACAGTTTGGACTTGATCCTCTCAAAGTTCATTTCCAGCCTGGGTGATTCTGTGATGATTGTGACACTGCAGGGCCTTGTGGAACCAAGGGGCCATTGTGCCACTGTGGAACCAAGGAGAGCCTTGTGAGAGCCTGGGGCCAATGGAATCAAGGGGCCATTGTTCCACTGCAAGGACTCTTGGAACTGAGGGAACAATTGTGACACTGTGGTGCCCCATGGATTCAAGGGTCCCTCGTGACACTGCAGGATCTTGTGTAACCAGGGCTCCATTGTGACACTGCAGAACCAAGGAATTCATGGGGGCATTCAGAGGCCTCATGGAACCAAGAGGCCACTGTGACCCTGCAGGGCCTTGTGGGACCGTGCAGAGCATTGTGACAGAGCAGGACCCCGTAGTGATGGAGCCACTGTGACACTGCAGGGAAAATGGAACCAAGGGGCCAGTGTTGTTCCTCAGGGACTCCTGGAATGAAGGAAACATGTTTGACACTGTGGTGCCCCTTGGGACAGGGAGGCCATTGTGACTCTATGTTACCAAGGAGAGCATTGCTACACTGCGAGACCTCATGGAACCAAGGTTCCACTGTTACACTTTGGGGGCAAAGGATCCAAGGGACTTTTTGACACCAAGGGGTCCCAAGGCATCAAAGGGTCATTGTGACACTGGGAGGCCTCAAGAAATCATGGAGACCATTGTGACCATCTAGAGCCTCATGGACCCGTGGAAAGACCAAGTTAGCTGCAAGTATTCATCTGCTGTATGGTAGGAGGGCACTGCAGAAGGACCAAAACAGGCTGGATCCAGGTCCCAAATCCAACAAGGTGAGGTTTAACAAGACCAGGTGCTGGGTCCTGTACTTTGGCCACAACAACACCTGCAGTGCTACAGGCTAAGGACAGAGTGGCTGGACAGCAGCCAGGCAGAAAAAGACTTGGGGGTGTTATAGACTGAGAATGAAAACCGAATCAAGTCAGTCCTAATCGATTAGAGTTTATTAGCAAGCGACAGTAAGCAAAACAGCAGCTGGCGGCCGGGAGGCACTGCTCCTCAAACGGCGCGCAATTTCCCTCTCCCCCCATGGTCTTTTTATGCAGTTCTAATTCAGCTGACGTGTCCTTCGTTGGAGTACTCTGCATCCGCGGGGCCCGTTGCTGGGGGGGGGTCGTAATCTTGTCTTCTGGTGGGCACAGCAGGGAAGAGGCGCAGGGCGCTTTTTTTGTTTATTCCTCCTAGCCGAGGGGAAAATTCTTAAAAACTGGTTAAACAATCCACCTCTAGTTTTAGCATAAATTATGCATACCGTGCTCGTGATTGAAACTATGTGGTCAAAGTCCATACCCGTCTCACCTCCGCCTGAAATTAATTATTCCTAATTCGGAGTTTAGTGAACAAAGTGTTTACAATGTATCACAATCTCTCCTTTCTTACCATTCTGTTCATTAAAACGTTTCAGTTCTCTATGACTCAAGGCAAGGGTTTTAATTACCTCCGGATCACTAGGTATTTGCTTATAGTTAGCTCGGATGAGCATTAGATGTGCTGCCTCTCGTCGTCTTTTTACAATTTTTATGATTTTATTAAAGATGCAGGGACCAAAAGATAATCCTAATACCAGGAGAATGATTGGTCCTGGTGTGGTTGACAACAGGGCAGTGAGCCAAGGAGAATTATTAAACTAAGTCTCATACCAGCTTTGGTGGGCTTCCCTTTTTTTCTTTTTTTGCTCTAACCCCTCTCTTAGCTCGGCCTTTGAATCCCTTACAATGTCTGTTTTATTCGCGTAAGCGCAACACTCTTCTCTTAAGGCAACACACAATCCCCCTTGTTGTAAAAAGATTAGATCTAGACCCCTTCGGTTTTGTAACACTACATCCATAGTGACCGAACATCTTGCTTTAGAGTGGTTACGGATTGCTCAATGTGGCGAAGTCTGCATCTACAGCTACCCTTAGGGAATTTAATTCATGGTTTTGTTTTACTAATGATGCTACTCCAGTTCCTACCCCTGCTCCTCCAATTAGCATTACAGTGGCCACGGTTAAGGCTGCAGATGGTTCCCTCTTTGTCAAGTGATGTCCCTTAATGTCTTGGAGGTTCATATGCACATTTTTCTGGGTGATATATAATTTTAGGGGCTATCAATACCTGTACACAAAAATTTGACACTTCATTGAATAATTTGAGAGAAATACAAGGAGTTATTCCTTCCTTCCCATCTAGTATTTCTGGCTGGGATTAACCAGGTGCCGGGGTTTCTCGGTTGCTCTGCTTTTCTTCTTACCCCACAAAGGTGTTTTTTTTATTTTTTGGGATATTCTCGATGAACCTCCCCTTTCCAGTTACTGCTGCTAAAGTTATTCCTCGAGCTTGAGTACCTTTCTAATCACATTGAGGGGGAGTTACTTCCATTTGACTGCCTAGACTATTCAGTGACTCCTATTGCTTCATAAAAAGGGGGATTAATATCAAAACAAAGCTAACAATGTTCAGTAAGGTCAGGCTTAGTGGCATTAAGAACTTGATAAGCAGCATACGTAAGGCTCCAAAGAGTGTTTGGCTGTGGGTCTACAGTGGGGAGTATTATGGTCTCGTTGTCTGATGCCAGGGCGTCGTTACCTTTAGTGAAGGTGTCATTTACTTTAGGCGAATTGTTATTCCTACTTATCGGGTTCGGGCCTATGGCCTGACAGTCATGGAGCAAGGGCTCCTTCTTAATGAGTATTAGTCTCCTCTATCGGTGCCTGGTTCCCAATACCGCACTCCCCAAGTTCTCCCAATCACCCACCCAGGGTCTTGTGAGTTGGCTATGTTTAAATAAATGAAATAACAATTACTACTTCTAAGTACTTCACCACTATATGAATGCTTAGGTTTTTGGAAGCCTGGGGGGCCTCATCCCACTTGAAGGTATTTATTTTTGCCCGCCCCAGGTTCCCAATCAGAGGCAACTATTTCACAGCCCCAATAAGCACAATAATATTTTCTGGGTGAATTACAGTAACTTCTTTTAGGATTTAACCTTGGGCATATATATAAAACGTTTTTAGTTGGGTTTGTCCTTTATTTATGACTACAAGTGAGCTTAAGTGCTTTGTAAAGCTAGGGGCCCCCGGCCCCTTTCTAAACTGAGCGGGTTGTTAATTTTTTACCTGACTAGAGACCACCTGAAGGGTCGGTGGCTGTGTTTTCCTTGGGACAACTTAAAAAAAAAAAAATTCCAAAATTACTAACTTAGTCTGCCAGAAAGGGTAGGGTCCCAGCCTGATTATTAAAGCATTGTTTTTAAATTTGTCTCCCCCGGGTGTTTGCCCTTTGGTCCCAATGTGGTGTCCGTTTTTTGGTTTCTTAGGGAATTAATATCCCAGGGGCATTTCTTGAAGGATTTTTGCGTTGTCCCACTCGGTGGGTTCCCTCCTCCACACTCTCTTACCTCTCTGCCTCGCCCGCCGACTGGGTTGCGGCCAGCCGCGGGGTGTTCCATCTTCTCGGCAGCAGAGGTAGGCTTCAGGAGGTCTGTAGCTCCGCCCCTTCCTGTTCTTACACGATTCCCAATTTTTATCTTTTACTTGTGAATTACTCTGGACCCACTGGGCCCCAGTTAAGGCCTTTCGGCGACACCCTTTGATAATCTGTGCTGTAAATGGTGCCGGTTCGTCAGAGTGATAACAATAGTTCTCAGGGTTCACTTCTTTTACAAATATTTTGCACTACTCTTGAGACTGTTCTATTCTCCCAGTAATTTTTCCCACCTTTAGGGTGGCTTGTGTGAGCTTTCTTTTATTTGGTAACAACCTTTACAGACTCCCCTTGGGGGTCTGTTCCTTTGGCAGTGGGTCCACCACCGTTCCTGGCACACTTTACAGATAAAACATACAAAAGGATAGCAATGACAGCCCCATATCTCACAGTATACTATAAAATTACTAACAATGGGGTAGCTATATTCAGCCAAGTTACCAACTCGGGTCTTTAAATTAATTGCTCAGAGTTTATTAGTAATAGTTCTGAGTCCGGGTTTAAATTCTTATTTTTAAAGGTGATTCTCAGGTTCCCAGGCGAGCTGGCTATCTTCTAGGGCTTCTTAGCATTTACCAAACTTGGTCTTTTTACTCGACTAGCGTGAGTCCATTCTTTTTCAGCAGTTCTCACAACTGTTTCTGTAGTAAGCAAAACAACATAGGGTCCTTCCCAACGAGGTGTTAAGGACATTTCTTTTTAGGCTTTGATTAACACCTTATTTGTTGTTTCTGTGTGTATCCGGGTCTTCCCATTTAAAGGCAAAATAATTCCGGCAGGGTTTCTTAAGCGGACAGGACCAGAATATATCTTTTATGTTTATTACGTTGTAGCATTTATCATCTGGTTTTAGCTGGCTTAATAGGGTGTGCGGGTTTGCAACCACCGGGAATTTCCCACGGTTCTTTTGTTTCTTTTTCTTAAATGATGTACTAATTTGTATTTTCTATTAGTCTTTTTTACTGGTAATACAGGGGTGTTAAAGGGGGACACACAGGGCTCTAGCAGCCCTTTCTTTAACAATCTTTTAATCTCGGGTTTCAAGCTTTGTCTCCCCTCTTTGGACAAGGGCTATTGCCTAATTCTCGGGAATTTTGATTGTTACTTTAAAAGGTTTAATTTTTAATTTCCCCACTATATCGGGTGTATACCATACCTTGGGATTTATCTTTTTCACATCCGTTGTTTGTAGGGCACATAATTTAATGTTCAATTTGTTTTCTACAACTTCTAAACTAATTTTTTACTTAATCATCAAGTTTCTCCTTAATAAATTATAATTTGCTTCAGGGACTAACAATAGAGACTCCAGGCCTATTTTGGAGTCTGTTCAAAGGTTACATTTTCTATCACCGGCACTCCAAAGGGTTCTTTTTTAGCTCCCACCACTTGTACCTTTTTTGAAATTTTATAGCCACGGGGCAGGGATTGAACAATTGAGCTTTCTGCCCTGGAATTTACAAAAAAATTAATTTCTTCTTGTTGGGGACCTACTCTTAGTTTTACCAGGGGCTTTGATTTTTCCTGTGTCCCCAGCGAATAGAGCGCCTGACCCCCCTAATATTCTTTAAACATCTTTTAATTTGCTACTTTTTTCTTACTTTTTTTTTTTTTTTACATGTTCCTTTTTCCACAATAGAAACATGTTACTCCACCTCCGGTGTCCAAATCACAACACCAGGACTGCTCTGGGTTAAAAAGCTGCACAAAGGTCTAGCCACAACAGAAAATTTTCAATTTAAGCTCTGCAGTACTTTACTAACTCCAAAAATTGTCGCAATCCCTTGTTAGTTTGGGGCAAAAAAATTCTCTGCACTCCTTCTGAACCAACACACTGCAACCCCCCAGTCAGAAGGTGTCCTAAATATTTGACACTCTACTCAACCACCCCCTCCTGCTCTTTCAATAGCAGCAAATTATTTACATATTGCAACAGCTTAACTCCTGAGGGTGGAGTAAACTCTCTTAATTTTTTTTTTTTTTTTTTGCAAAGCTTGCCTAAACAGACTCCGTATATCTCTGCGGCTGCTTATACTTTCAGATGTATTTCTGCATAAAACTTGTTACTTTTCACAACACTAATTTGCATTCTCGTTTTAGTTCACAATGAGGAGCAATCAAAACTCATGCTTTTCAAACCCCTCTCACACATTTAGCAAACTTCCATGGCTTTCCCTGTATTACTTGTATTTTCCAGCAAAACTTACAAAATCCTTAAAACAGAATCCTAATCTTTTCATGTACAATCTACATTTCCCATATATGCCTCTATTCTTGTTTTCCCTCTTTTAACACACTGTATACCAGAGCCAGTTTGTGTCCTGTCACAGTGCAAACACAGCTCCTCCCCCACCGGTGCTCCCAGCGAGCACGGCCCGCAGCATCACAGGCGGCTGGGCACCCCGAGCGTCACGGGGCCGGGGCGTCCCGCAGTCCCATGGGGGCCAGCGGCCACTGCTCCCCTGCCCGGGGGTGGCGGGGTCAGACCCAGCCCGGCGCTGAGCCCCGGCTGCCCCACAGCCCTCAGCCCGTGCCCCCGGTCTCGCACATCCGGGCCTGGCCCTGCCACTCATTGCCTCACTCATATGTCTCTTTTAAGCCTCATCTCCTTGCCAGACGTACACTTTCTGTGCTTCCCTCAACAATTCCTCTAACTCCTTAGTTTGCCCGTTTTCTAGCTGTCCAATTTCTTTCTAATGTCCAACTACGATTTTGCTACAAACTGAATTTTTAACAATGCCTCTAACTTAAAAGGCTCTTTTAAATTTACATAAATAATTTAAGCCTGACAAATTTAATCTTTAAAGGAACTAAAAACTGGCCAATAGAGGTGGTCTTCCTTAATTTGCTGACCCATCTATACTTTTAGGCAATAGTGTATCATTTTTGCTTTGTCTTTCCCGCTTCTAGACGTGAAGGCATCCCAGTGTCCACTGCCTGAGCCATCCACAGAGAAAAGAAGGAGCACAGCTGAACAGGAAAAGATACTTTTGCTGTCAGATCAGGGCACGTAAGAAGGCAATGAGACTTACACATAGGAACATCTGTTGTCAATTCCAAGAAAAAGGCACCCACAAATACTCAAGATTTGTTTAATTCAGGGAAACAGTGTAGGTTACACACTTCTAGCAATACCACATACTAAATTCACTGCATTTTGAGAAGAAATAGCCCTGATTCTAACACCCCTTTGACCTGTTGTTACTGCTGGCTCTGTTCCACAATTGTTGCCAAACTTTACTGCTGCCAGGACAGTTTCTCTTTGCTTTGCTGCCCCACACCTGCAGCCCGTGACTGACCCCAGGAGGGAGCCCAACCTGCCAGTGGGACCACACCTGATGTCCCCAGAGCCTCTGCTCTGGGCTGGAGCCCTGCAGGGCAGCTCCACCAACAACAGCTCCTTTTCCCATTAAATTGATGCCTTAAGTTCTAAGTTTTTCTGTTCTGCATGGGTGTGCTTTTCCGTTGTGCTTGGGTGGTGAAGACAAAACAGTCCTATTCCACCTGGGGACTCAAGGACAGTTTCTTCAAACTTCAGGCCCTAAACGTAAACCATGTGAAAAGAGGAGAGCTGGCTGGCCACCAAGCAAGCAAGCAAGGAGGATGAAACTTCACAATTTGAAACTGTTAATTGGACAGTTGACTCTTGCATGCAAATGGACTAAAACCTATAAAGGTGTGAGATCTTGTGACCAAGCTCTGTTTTATTTTCATCTTAGAGCCATCCCCCAGGGCCACGATTAGTACTGCCAGGGTGTGGCCTTTGAAGGCCTTTCAATAAATACCCATTTTATTCCCCATAACTCTGTGTAGCCTCTGTTCCAGCTCCTCTAGTCTCCTTTGGTATGGAAAAGACAGAAATGAGAATTCCTGCCTTCTCCTCTTTCAGGGCTGTGTGACCCATCAAACTCCATTCCTGGTGCTCCCAGGGAGAGGAACGCTGGCCTGTGGACTTTCTGCTGCTGGATTTTGGGCAAGGCAGGAGGGAGACACTTGGCTGTCCCTGTAGAGAGAAGAAATGGGGGAGCATCCAATCCCAAATCCTGATGTGGGTTTTCTTTGTCATCCTCCCATGACTCCTCTTTGTTCTGTGGTTCTCTGAGGCCCTGGGCTCCAGGTGCAGATGTGAGGCACAGACCGGCCCTTGGCTGCACGGCTCCAGTGCCCAGTGCTCAACCCAGGCCTCACGAGGGACGGGCACAAAGCCTGTCTGCTGCAAGAACTGTGTCTTTGCTCTCTGTCTTCTCCTTGGGGCAGATCCAGGATGCTCAGTTCTTCCCACTCATCCTCCTCTGAGGACCAGGGCTTGACCCAGATGCTGTGGAGGTTCCCGTATTCCCAGTTCTCCTGCGACACCTCTTTGTCACTACCATCTCCCCAAGTGGACTGCATTGAGGCTCTGTCAGCATCCCACATGGACAAGTCATGGCCAGTGGAGTCTTCCTCTTTGGAAAGTAAGGGTAGGTTTGCAAAAGAGTTTTGTACTGGCAAAAGTTAAGGACATTTTGAAGCAATGAAAATAAACCAAATTCCCATTAGGATGGCTACATATTTTCCTGTGTTATAAAATGCCCCAACTAGAGAGTGTTGCTGTGTCTGCCATCAGGTGTGAGTCTCAGAGGCACAGCTCTGTGTGTGAAGGCTTTTGTCAGTGGCTATGGAGCAGAATCCAGGGCCAAAATCAAAGATGATGCTGAGTTTGCACAGCCCCTGTGTGGGCATCCAGATCCTCCACCAGGGGCTGAAAGAGGTTGAGTGGTTCTATCATTCACATACCTGGGAGAAGCTGATCTGCACAGGAACCCTCTTGTTCCTACAACAAAGTGGTCAAGGCGTATCAGCTGCAGGGATATTCCAAAATGTGCCACAGCCTCTGCAGGAAATCCCTCCTGCGCCACCGTGACAGGGGTGCAGTGTTGAGGAGATGCATCCCAACTTTCTTCCAAGCAGAGCTAGAAAATCCTGTGTCCATCAGGATGCAGGGGAAGAGCTGCAGGCATTCCAGGTGCGAGCTGTCAGGAGCACTGCCTGGGTTGAGCCTGGAGAATTTCCCCTCCTCCACGGGCAGGTCTCAGGCCACATTGTGCTCGGTGCAGTGGGGCTCACAAAGGTGTTGGGGCTGCCTTGGCACGCCCCAAGCATCACCTCAGCTGTGAGGCTTTTCTCACTTTTGTTCAGCTGGAATTTGCAGGAGCGGCTGCTGGGCTGAAACACCAAATGACAAAAGGTAGGACTGAGGCAAAAGCAACTAAACTGATCTCACCAGTTGGCAGAACCAGCAGGCATTTTCCCATGTCTGGGTAGGAGCCAGTGCAGAGGTCTGTGTGAGGCTGGACTTTGGATTCCACCTCAGCTCCTGCCTCATCATGCTGGGGGAGCACAAGATGTTCTCACACAGCTGCTCCCTCATGCAGGTGCTCCCCAGATCCACAGGGATGCAGAAGTTCCTTTCTGGCCTCTGCCCTGCAGTGTCCAGCTCTGGGTGCAGGGCGTGCCCCAGGGGGATTCAGGGGTATCAGCATGGGCTAGAGCACACCCTGCTCATGGGGACTCCAACCTTCAAAGGCACTGCCCACCCCGATGGCTCCTTGTGGTGGCACTGTGTGGGAGCTCTTGGACAGGCTGTGCCAAGGACACATGTGAAGCTATCCCACAGCTCAGCTGTCACTGAGCAGCCTCTATCCGGCTCCTGAACAGGCCACTGCATGGCTGCCCTGAAAGCATTCCTTGGTTATTTCCAGTGTGTAGCTGCTTGTTCCAGTCCCCACAGAGCGGTTCCCTCTCTGACCTGGGACAGAGAAGCTTTATTTATTTATTTTTGCAGCTTGCATTTCTTCTCTCAATGTTGCTAAATTGTTCCAAGGAGCTAAATCCAGCCCCTGAGACACCTGGGTCTCATTCAAGGGTCTTTGGGGACCCCGCCAGTGGGGTCTTAAGCCTTCCAGGGAAGCCAGAAGAGTACTCTGAATTCCCACAGCCTGGGAGATTTGCAGTGGTCCCTTGGTCCTGAAGTGTTACAGCGGCCTCGGTCTCACAATGCCCCACAATGTCCAAATGTCACTTTAATTCCCTAGGGTCCTGAAGTGCTACAATGGCCCCTTGGCTCCATGAAGCCCCTTAGTGTCACCCTGGGGCAGGAGGCATGGACACCCACACGCTGCAGCCACGTTCCCCACACGCTGCAGCTCCCTGGGCCAGCTGGCATGGACACCTTCTCCCAGGCCAGCTGCCAGGCACAGCCAAGGCCGTGCCGCACTGCAGCTCCCTGCAAACCACGGTGGTGGCGGCCAGGCCAAACCGAGTCGCAGACAGTTTGCCACTCTTTTTGTCTGTATTTCACCAATAAAAGTCCTACTGTGGGATCCCTTTTCCTGCAGTCACTGCAATGCTGGGACCATACCCGGAGCTCTTAGGAGAGAAATGGCCAGCACTGCACCTCTGCACTGACTCGGGGATGGTGGCAAATGTCCTGTGGGGTGGCTGGAATGATGGAAAAAGACCGTTGGCAGTGCAGTGGGAAACGCATTAGGGCTGCTGGACTGGGGCAAGACATGACTGTCCAGGGGAGAAGTTGGCTGTGAAAGCCCCTCCTGTGGATGCCTATGTACCCAAGAGTCAGGCACTGCAGATCAGCCCAACAATGGACAGGGAGATGGGGCTGCCAGGATTAAAGTGTCTCAGGTGGGTCTGGACTGGCCACACAAGGGTGAGTTATTTTTGGACACCTGAGGCCATCAGGGCAGAGATGCACCCTGCGGATAGGCTCATCAGCAAGGGGTGGATTTAACCATGGACATCATCTCCAGGTTATCCCTGAGTGTGAAATGTGTGCTGAGATCAAGAAGGGCCAGGCGGGTAAAGCCCTTGTGATGTGGGGGAATGATGGTGGGAATGTAAATCTGGGGAGGCACGTGGTCTTTTCAGTGGGAGTAGTAAGAGAGCACCATTCCTAAAGCACAACAGTCCTGTCAGAGCCAGCCCTGTCCCTGCAGTGTCCCAGCTCTGCTGCCCCACAGGTGCTGGGTCAGGAAGGGCAGAGCCATGGGGGAGGGAAATGCACAGGGACTCCTCCAGGGAGGGACCTCGGGTGGTTCCCAGGCCAGGCCAAAGCACAGTCAGTGGGGAAGGGACACAGAGAGGGGCTGTTTGCGTACTCTGCCATGGCAGGATGACAGGCAGGGCTGCAGAGACACCCAGACCATGTGGAGCCCTGCAGGAGCTGATCTCACAGCAGCTCCCAGGCCTCTGCTGCTCGCTGGTGTCTGTTTGATGTTCCCTGGTGGTTACACCCAGCCCCACACACACCAGTGCTGTGTGCACACACATCAGTCTCACCAGTGCCTGGGCCCCCAAAGGACGCAGGACTCGATGATTTGTGGTGCCCAGTCCAGTATCAGGCTCTTGGACATCCCTCAGTATCCAGAGTAGAGAGAGCTCCCTTGTCCCAGACAGTTTTTGGCACTGGAGGATTTAGGAAAATGCCACAGGCTGTGGGTACCAACTGCAAGGCACAGTAAGGGATGGGCACTGGCCATCACCTCTCAGCAAACCACCTTGATCCCCAATCCTTTCCCTTTCTGGGGTCATTTCTTAGACAGCCCATGGGAAATCTTGCACATTACCCAAATGCCCTGTGTGAATCTCCAACATGACTCTCAGGCCCTGGTGCAGAGCCCCCATGCTCAGCTGGCAAGGTCATGCTGGAAAGCTCTGCTGTTGAGCCCCTTGCTGAGCTTTTGATGAGGAGGTGTCAGAGCTTTCCTTGAATTAATTTTTTATCTTTTGTACTTTAAATTGGAACGGCTAATAAATATATACTGCACCCCCCCTTGCACTGGGAAGGCACAAATACCACTGGAACAGATGGTCAAAGCTCCTGACCTTGAACACTTGTTGGGATGGGGTATTCGAAACCCATTTCGATCTTGTCAACCTCATCATAAAATATTTCTTTCTTATATCAAATCTGAATTTATCCTTGAACTTTGTAAATGCTATGTTCCTTCCTCTGCCACTACAGGCCTGTAAAAATAATTCATATTTTCTTGAACTATGACAATGATGTTTTAATCTGAAAAGACCTTGAAAGGACACTAAAATCTCCCAAGATGGGATTTGGACGCCTCAAGCACATAACCAATAGAGACTGGGGGCCTTGTACTCAGTGGTTTGAAGACTGAGGACAGAACAGGAGTAGACTTAGAGAGTTGAAAGGGTGCTTTCAGAGATGGTGGAGCTCTTCTTCAATGTATGAAATGAGCCTGACAATAAAATAGTGCCACATAAATGACATGGTGGGGTCCTAAATGAACACAAAAATGAAGGAATTTCTCTCCCAGGGCAGGGCTGTGGTGCAAGAGGTCCCCCAGAAGGAGTCTGGAGCAGCCCAAGGCATTATGTGACCAGGCAGAGGCAGGCAGGATACAGAGCTGTCAGCAAGGGAAGGGCCAGTGAGGTGGGGCAGCCGGGGGATGCCGACAGCCTGCAGGGACAGAGGCGCAGGGCATGGACACCGTAGGACAGCCTGGGCTGCACAGGGCACAGGGATGGGCAGCAGCTGAAAGGCCCTGCCAGAGCCAACTGCTGCAGCACTTGGGCCATGGCTGCTGGCCCTGGGCCTGAGGCCAGCAGGGCACAAGTGAGCCTTGCTGTGCTGGGGCCTCATTGCCTCCTTGTCCCTGCTCAGCAGCCTGGCAGGGGCCGCCCCATGCTCCTGCCCTTGGCATTGCACATCCCCAGAGCCCAGTGGCCCGGGAAGAGCCCTGAGCAATGAGGGAAGGACAGGATCTGCCTTGCCAGGGGCTGGGGCTCAGGCCTCGGCCCTTTGCATTCCTGAAACACATCCAAGTTTGCTCAGCACCACAGGCACATTTACATTCCTTGTTCATACTTGTCTCCATTGCCTCCATTGTTCTGCTCTAACTGGAACCTTGGGGCACTTTCTCTGTCCTGTCTCTCAGTGGGACCCATTACAACTTCAAGAATCTTTGGAGTTTCAATTTAATTTTGAGTTCTTGAGAAGTTTTTTGAAAAGGACTCTCTCAGGGACTGAATCTAATTTACAAAAGAACAAACTCCTGAGAGGATCATTAAAGTCATTGTGCTGTGTCTCCTGGTACAGAGGGAGATACTGGCAACCAGGAAAAGCTTTAAAAAGACATTTCTGCTGAGGAGCAGCTTCTCTCCCGGCCCAGCAGGGCTCAGGGCACTGCCTGTAGGCACTGAGGGGACAGGAGCCAGGCACAGACAGGCTAAAGGCAATCAGGACTGGGAAGACATTGAGCTGATACTTCACTTGGGGAAACATTTTCACAGCCCTGGACATGGTGAGTCTGTGGGTCCAGGGCAATGTCCCCTGTGCTCCTGGAGGGATCTCCTGGTGCCAGCACAGCCCACATCCTGGGGGATGTGTCAGGAGGACTCTCCCAGTTTCTCTGAGGCACAGGAGGAGGAGCAGGAGGATGTGCTGCAGAGCGGGACTGCCCTGGGCACCGTCAGAGAGACAGGGCAGGACGGCTCCTGCTGCCAGGGACGGCTGCAGGGGCTGAAGCTGGGGCTGCAGCCAGGGCTGCCCAGGGCTGTCCTGAAGAGCAGCTCCTGCAGCCCTCAGGGCTCTTGGCCAGCCCAGGGCATGTGCCACCTGCCAGGGGCAGCTCTCAGCCTGCCTGGCAGTTCCCCATGGACTGTGGGGAGAAGTTGGAGGTGGAAGGAGCCACCCCCATCAGGGCAGATTCCTCCTGCTGTGCAGATGGTGCTGCATGGCCAGGGCTGCTCTCAGCTTTCTCCTCAAGGGAAGGGAAAGGGGCTGTCAGGTGTGTCTGTGTCACTGAGACTCCTGCACTGTCCCACTGAGGATAAGCAGATCTGTCTCAGATCTCCCTCACAAAGTGCCTCCTCACCCTGCTCTGCCTACAGACAGCAGCAGCAGCACCTTGGCTTGCAGCATCTGTGCTTGTCTGAGCTGCCCTTAAGGCCCTGCTGGCAGGGAGATGCCCCTGGGCAGTGCCCTGTGCTGGGAGGGGTGTGCAGGGCAGAGCTGAGCCTCCAGGGCTTGGCTGGGCTCTGGCAGCACTGGTACGGACAAGGCTTGGAGAGAGAGAAACAGCTCCCAGGAGGCACAACTAGAGGCAGCTTAGAGCCAGGCAAACCCTTGGTATCCCTCTCTCTGTCCATCTGCACAGACATAAAAATGAGTTTAGGGAAAACTATTTTAAAATTAAAGCATTTCAAAAAGGCTATTTTAATTTTAAAGACTGTTTTAAATGTGATCACGCTGAAAAAGAGAGAGGTGAAATGAACAAGAGAGCCTGTGTGGGATCAGCAGGTCTGACTGCACTGAGGGACAGGGAGCCCTGTTTTCCTTCTGGGCTCCTCACTGTTCAGACTGAGAGTGATGCTGGGGATGAGGCAGGTACTCAGCAACACAAATGCGAACTCGAAAATTTTTAGATAAATTCTCCCACAGGAAGAAAAATAATTCTGAGATGATTCTTATTTTAATTAAAAAGGATGGAATCAAGAAAGTCTATTCCAGCTTGTCAACATTTTCTTTAAACAGTCTACAAAGCCCTGAGTGAAGAAATGCTAAACAGCAGCTCCATCAGCCACTTCCTCCTGCTGCCGTTGGCAGACACGCGGCAGCTGCAGCTCCTGCACTTCTGCCTCTTCCTGGGCATCTCCCTGGCTGCCCTCCTGAGCAACGGCCTCATCATCATCACTGTAACCTGCAGCCACCACCTGCACACCCCCATGTTCTTCTTCCTGCTCAACCTAGCCCTCAGCGACCTGGGCTGCATCTGCACCACTGTGCCCAAAGCCATGCACAATTCCCTCTGGGACACCAGGAACATCTCCTACTCAGGATGTGCTGCTCAGCTCTTTATGCTTGTCTTCTTCCTTGGATCAGAGCTTGCCCTTCTGACCATCATGTGCTACGACCGCTACGTGTCCATCTGCAAACCCCTGCACTACAGGACCCTCCTGGGCAGCAGAGCTTGTGCCCACATGGCAGCAGCTGCCTGGGCCAGTGGCTTTCTCACTGCTCTGCTGCACACAGCCAATACATTTTCCCTGCCCCTGTGCAAGGGCAATGCCCTGGGCCAGTTCTTCTGTGAAATCCCACAGATTCTCAAGCTCTCCTGCTCCCAGTCTTACCTCAGGGAATTTTGGCTTATCATAATTAGTGTGTGTTTAGATTTTGGCTGTTTTGTTTTCATTGTGTTCTCCTATGTGCAGATCTTTAGGGCTGTGCTGAGGATCCCCTCAGAGCAGGGACGGCACAAAGCCTTTTCCACCTGCCTCCCTCACCTGGCTGTGGTCTCTCTGTTTCTCAGCACTGCAGTATTTGCCTACCTGAAGCCTCCCTCCATCTCCTCCACATCCCTGGATCTGGGATTGTCAGTTCTGTACTCGGCGGTGCCTCCAGTCCTGAACCCCGTCATCTACAGCCTGAGGAACCAGGAGCTCAAGGTTGCAGTGTGGACAATGATGACTGGATGGTTTAAGAAGCAGTAAACTGCTTGCCAATTTCTGCAAATCACTTGTAATAAAAGTAATCGTTGATATTTCTTGTTGGATTTGTTATGTTGTTTCTTTTTTCTTTCTTTTTTTAAAAAATTTTTTAATATTGTCCGCAATGTTATAAATAAAAGTCATTTTTTCTACCCTTTCTCATTTTTTTCCCTCCAGCTTTGCTGAGGTCAAAGACTGTGTCAATGAGAATCTGTTCTCTCAGCGGCTTTAAATGAACAAAAGGATCTCCTAGCAAAGTTTTCTCCAGGGGTGCCCCTTTTGTTCCCTTCTCTGGAGCTGCAGCAGCAATGTCTGTGTGCAGAGGTGGGGGCAGGTCAGGGGTGCCCAGCAGATTTGCTTCTGCTGGCCACACCATTCCTCATCCAGGCCAGGAGCCATTGGCCTTCTTGGCCACCTGGGCACACTGCTGGCTCAGTGCCTGCTGTCCATCAGTGCCCCTAGGTCCCTTTCTGCTTGGCCACTGTCCAGCCACTCTGTCCCCAGCTTGGCGCACTGCAGGTGTTGTTGTGGCCAAAGTGCAGGACCCAGCACTTGGTCTTGTTAAACCTCACCTTGCTGGATTTGGGCCCTGGATCCAGCCTGCCCAGGTCCCTGGGCAGAGCCCTCCTACCCTCCAGCAACGCCACACTCACACCCGACTTTGTATCACCCTTATACCATGAGGCCCTAGAGTGTCACAATGGTCTCCATGATTCCAGGAGGCTCCATAGAGTCACAATGGCCTCTTGGTCCCATGGAGCGCTACAGGGTCAAGATCGTTTTCCTTCACACCATGACTCCCCTCAGTGTAACAATGGCTCCTTGGTTATATGAGGTGCTGTAGTGTCATAGTGGTTCCACAAGGCCCCAAAGAGTAACAGTGGCCCCATGTTTCCACAGGCCCTGCAGTGTCAACATGGCTCTATTGTCACACAAAGTCCCAAAGTGTCACAAAAGTCTCCTCATTCCTACAAAGCCACCAGTGTTAAAATGGTTTTTGGATTCCATGAAACCACAATGAATCCTTGATTCGATTTAGCCCCACACTGTAAGAACAGCCCTCTTGCTTCTCTAAGTGCCACGCAGTGTCAAATCATCAGAGAATCACAGAATTAACACAGTTGGAAGTGACTTTTGAATTCATCAACTCCTACCTGAGACCCAACACCATCTTGTCACCCAGACCACGGCACTCAGTGCCATGTCCAATTTCTACTTTAAACACCTTCAGGGACAGTGACTCTCCCACCTCCCTGGGCAGCCCATTCCAATTCCAAATCACCCTTTCTGTGAAGAATATTTCCTAATGTCCAGCCTAAATGTGCCATCCTGCACCTTGAGGTTGTGTCCTCTTGTCCTGTCACTGTTCCCTGGGAAAATAGCGTGACCCCCCCCACCCCGGCTGCACCCTCCTGTCAGGGAGTTGTAGAGAGAGATGAAATCTCCCCTGAGCCTCCCTTCCTCCAGGATAAACATCCCCAGCTCCCTCAGCCCCTCCTCAGAGGAGTTGTGTTCCACACCCATAACCAGCATTGTTGCCCTGCTCTGGACACACTCCAGCCCCTCCATGTCCTTCCTAAAGTAGGCAGCCCAGAACTGGACACAGCACTCGAGGTGCTGCCAACCAGTGCTGAGCACAGGGGAAGAATCACTGCCCTTCTCCTGCTGGCCACACCATTCCTGATCCATAGGAGTCCCAGGGGTTGGGATGAAGGAAATGCTGGGGAGGGAGTGGGGACAAAGTGTTAATGATTGTTAGCCATGAGGGGTCTCGATTTATATATCTATTCAGTCTGCGTTAGAAGTGCTAGGGATCCAAATCAATTGGACATTGCTGATATAAATCTCTAAACAGGGAAAGACAAGAAAAAACCCAGTTGTCTCTGTATTGTTTTAAATATAGTATATTCACAAGGAATACACTTTTAAAATCTGCCTAATTAACCACAGAAGAATTAAAGACTTGAATTATTCCCAGGGCCTTTTCTTGTTTGGGCATTTTGAAGAAATGTTTATGAGCCTTTATCCATATCACTGAATTCCTTAACTGAGCAGCTGAAGAAAGAAGAGGCCTGTGGCGTAGTAAAATTCATCAAAATCTGCCAAGTGGCTGAGGATGCATCCTCATCAGAGCAGGAATGAACAGAAATGGGCACAGCCTTGTGGCTGCCCCAGCTCTGGGATGCGCCCTGGGCCTGGAGCAGGAGCAGCTCTGCAGGGCCCCAAGGTCGGGGCTGTTGTGCTGGCCTGGGCAGATGGGATGGCAGCAGGGGCTGCAGAGCTCTCAGGAGCTCAGGGAGAGGGGAGCAGGGCACACAGGGCGCTTCCTTTTGCCTTGGCCAAGCACCTTGCCCATGGCTGGGGCTGAGTCCTGTCTGAGCTGCAGCTGCTGCTGTGCCCTTGCCAGGGGCTGAGGCCGTGGGGCCACTGCCCAGAGCCCCTGCCCTGAGCAGAGCTGTGGGGCCAGAGGCGGCTGGGCTATGCTGGGAAGAGGCCCTTGGTGCAGCCCAGAGCTCAGGGTAGCTGGCACAGCTTTGTGGCTACAGGAAAAGTCAAGAGCCCAAAGAACCTCCATGGCTGCGCTGGAGAGGAAGGCTGGAGGAGGGAAGTACAGTTCTGCGGTGGGATGGAGAGGGCATTGAATTCCAGCTGACACTGGTGTGAGGCTTAGGAAGGCTTGAAGAGAAGAGAAGCTTCACAAGCCTCAAAGGGTGGGATGTTCCCAGGTGAAAAGCCATCTCCACGTGGGGAGCCCACACAATGCTTGTGATGTTCTCCCATCCTGTCACAATGGTCACCTTGTTGCCATGGGCTCCCAAAGTTACTCAATGACACCTTGGTTTTATGATACCCTGCAGTGTCATAATGATCTCCTTGGCTCTGCAGTGTCACAAGTGGACTCCTGGTTACAAGACCTCAAAGTGTCCTAATGGATCCTTGTTTCCATAAGGCCTCACTGTGTCACGATATTCTCATCAATTCAATCAGGCCCCGCACTATTTCCCAAAGGTCTTCTTGGCTCTGCAGCTTTGAAATGACCCTTGGCTCCATGAGGCCCTGCAGTGACACATTGGGCCTCGGTTATACAAGACCCCAGAGTGCCACAATGATCCCCTTGCTTTCAGGAGGCCCTGAAGTGTCATAATGGTTTTGGTTCCTTGAGGCCTCTCAATGTCGCACTGAACACTTGGTTCCATTGGATGCCCCTATGTCACAAGAGTTTCTTGATTGCATGAGCCCTTGCAGGTCCATACTGTTCTGCTTGGTTCCATGAGATCCTGAAGTGTCACAGTGGCCCCTTGTTTCTATGGAGCCCCAGAGTGTCCCAATGGCCCCTTGGCTCCGCAACTTCACAAAGGACACTTGGCTCCATGAGGCCCCTTAAAGTAGCAATGTCTCCTTGGTTCTGCAGTGTTAAAATGGTTACTTGGTTCCTTGATGCCTTACAGTGCCACAAGGGTCTCCTCAGTCCCAAGGAGATCTGCAGTGTCACCATGGACATTTGGTTCTGTGAGATGCCACGTGTCACAATGCTCTGCTTGCTTCCCAGTGTAACAATGCTCTCCTTGGTTCCATGGGGTTCTAGTGTGTCACAATGGCCAGCAGCAGCTTCCTCTGCATTCCTCCCTGCAGGAACAGAAATGCTCCCTTGCTCCTCTCCCTGGACATCCCTTTCCCCAGCTGAGCTTGTCCTGGCTGGCTGGGCTGGCTTGTCCTGCTGACCCAGCCCCTGCTCCCCACAGGGCCCTGAGCTGGCACTGCTGCTCGGGACACACCAGGTTCTGCTGCTGTCCATGACCAGGGCTGCAGGGAAGCAGCAGCTCCAGGGGAAGGCTGCAGAAAGGCTCTGGGTGCTGAGGCTGAAAGGGCCACCCCAGGGTTTGCAAGTTCTCCGTGTGGGAGCTGAGCTTGTGAAACCTTGAGCCCTCTCAAGTGCCAGGGCTGCACCTGCAACTCCAGAGGAGATGTGACAGATGGAAACAGAGACAAATAATTCCTGCTGGATTCTTCATTGTGTTTGCTTGTACAGGTGACTGGGATCCATAAGTAGAGGAGGTCTTTTGTGTCAGATAACACTGCTAGAGTGATAAGAATAATATTTTATTGCTGAAAATAATATTTCATGCATAATACACAATGAGAAAGATAGGCATATGATCAGAAGAGCATCTGAGTTTTTCAGAGGATGAGAGACTCATTGGTGTTCCAGTAGTCAAACCTGTTCAAATACTTTCCTCAGGACTTCCTTGGGTGAGAGGTAACCGCCAGAGGCCAAGGCCAGCCAGAGCTCTCCATCCTGTCCTGGCAGCCTCTGTCTGGGAGAAGCCTTGCATATAGGGAATTTTTCAGGGAGAATATCAGTTTTGGCCGTAGGCACCTGGAAAGATGGATGGTTCTTTTCCATAGGAAGGAAAGCACAGAGCCCCAGTGCTCCACGGGCTAATGGGAGGCAGCCCTGAACATGCCAAGGTCAGCTGGACTTGTCAAGTGACCCCTGGGAAGCAAAACCAGTCAGGCTTGTTCCATCTTCCTTTGGTTCCATGGGGTACCCCTGCAGTGTCACAACTGGCCTTTGGATCTGTGGGGCTCCACAGTGTCACAATGTCCCCTTGGTTCCACGGGGTTCCCACAGTATCACCATGCACTCCACAGGAAGGAAACCATGGTCCCCAGTGTTTCAGGGACTGATGAACTGCAGCTACCAGAGGCCAAGGCCAGAAAGACCTGTCTGTCCTGGCAGGTTTTGCTGGGAGTGGCCCTTGGATGGATGGGAATTTTGAATGTGGAATCCCAGTTTCAGCCCTTTTTGCTGGGAGGAGAAGGCCAGTTCTTTTGCATAGAAAGAAAAACATGCAGCCCCTGTGTTTGGAAGGCAGGTGAGAGTCGGCCCTCAGGAGGCCAAGGCCAGCCAGACCTGAGTGTAATGGCAGCTTTTGTACAGGAGCAATCTTTGGACATAGGATTTTGGAGGTGGAATCCCAATTTTGGCCATGGACTTTGGAGAAGAAATATGATTTATTTCCACAAGAAGGAAAGCACAGAGCCCCAGTGTTTCAGGGCAAAATGAAGGTGACCATCAGAATCCAAGGCCAGCCAGACCTATGTGCCCTGGCAGCTTTTGTCTGGGAGAAATTCTTGAGGATATGAATTTTGGGAGGAAAAGTATAAATTTTACCCATGAGTGCCTGTGCAAGAGGGACAGTTCTTTTTCATTTAAAGGAAAGCCCAGAGCCTCAGTGTTTAAGGGGCACATGAGGAGACCTTTGACATGCTAAGGCCAGTTGGACCAGTCAGACCAAGCCAACCAGACCTGTCACCTGTTCCCTTGTTTCCACAGGGCCCTGAAATGTCACAATGGTTGTGTCATATTGGATCCTTGGTTCCATGAGGCCCAAATGTGTCACACTGGCCTCTTTTTCCATTGAGCTCCAAAGTTTCACAATGATCCCTTGCTCCCATGAAGCCTTGCAGTGCCAGAGCGGCTTCCTTGGTGCCCCAGAATCACAATGAACCATTGGCTCCATGGGGATTCACAGTGGCAGAAGGGTCTCCTTGGTTCCACAAGGCCCTGCAGAGCCCCTTGATTCAGCAAGGCCTCGAAGTGTCATCATGGCCTCCAGGATTCCATGAGGCCCCGTGTTGGGGAGGTAATATCAAAATCTTATGAGTGCCTAGCAAGTAGTTCTGGAACAATAGATGAAATAGAGATGTTGGCAGTGTTTGACATAGACACTGAAAATAGTTATGTTAAGGTTTGAGGCCTCTTCCTTTGTTTAGATAATACCAAATGCCACAAATACCAAAGAACCAACAGACATCCTGTCCCAAGCCTGGTAGGAAAGGTCTGAAGATTAAGGTTACAGATAAGAAAACCATAAAACATGGTAATTTAGTGATTCCTATAGGTTGCATGCAAATATTAGGAAATTAGTATATTGTATTAGATTGGTTAATGGAAATTAAAATATTCATCATGGAAAAGGATTTATTGTATTGCAAACTGGAAATTGTTCTCTTCTCTCTTGCCTTCTCGCATTCTATTACCTCTGATCTATGACCTCTCTCTCTAAGCTCTCTCTTATCACCTCTCTCTTACACCCACGCCTTATAATAAAATACTAAGCTGAAGAACAGAACGTAGTAAGCTCCTGAGTCTGTCCTGCGACCGTCCAACAACCCTACCCCCACAGCCCTGCAACGTCACAATGGACCTTTGGTTCCATGGGGTCCTGCACTGTTACATGAATCTTTAGATCCATGGAGCCCTGTAGTTTCACTTCTCAGTTCCATGGGGCGACAAAGTGTCACAGTGGCCCCCTGGTTCAATGAGGCCCTGTGATGCCTTCAGATTTTAGCTTTATATTTTTCAAATCCTGTACTGCATTAGTGCATAACTCTAAGCTTCATAGAAAGTGTTATCACATTTTGGTTAGACAAAACAGTTCCTCTGAAACTCAAGGACACCCTACTGCCTCCAGCCCACAAAAATATAAACAAAATTGAATTGGCGGAGGGGGGGGCAAACTGGGGAAATATGGCTTCATTACCTGAAGCTGTAATTGGAGGATTTAACCTGATATGCAAATTTATATTTGTCTGAAAAATTCATAACCACTGTCCATCATGGGTATAGCACCTGAGAAGCTGTTGACTGCCCAAGGTGTATCTGTTGAAGGCTTTTAATAAATACCCACTTTATTCTCTTAACTTTGTCTGGCCTCTGTTCTAGATAGCCACTCCTAGGCATCACCTGCAGTGTCACAATAGTGTCCATGATTCCATGAGGCCATGCAGTCAAAACAGAGCATTGATTCCCTGAGAACCTGTAGTGTCAGAATGGTCCCTTGGTTCCATTGAGCCCCACAAAGTCACTAGATTTCCCTTGGTTCCATTCAGCACCAGAGTGTCACTAGGGTCCCCTTGTTTCAAAAATGCCCTGAAATGCCACAACAGCTCTTTGGTTTCACAAGATCTCAAAGTGGCCACCATGGTTTCATGAGGCCCTGCTGTGTCACAATGGACCCTCAGCTCCATGATGCCCTATTGTGTCACAATGATCTCCTTGGTTCTGCAGTGTGAGAATGCCCCCTTGGTCCCTTGGGGCCTCACAGTGTCACTCTTGTGCCCTTGGTTCCATGAGGCCCTGCAATTTCATTTGGGATGGTCCTTTCATTCCACGAAGCCTCAAAGTGTCATCATGGTCACCATAGTTCCATGAGGTCCTCCTGTGTCTCAAAGGCCTCCTTGGTTCCATGGTGTCAGAATGGCCTCTTTGTCCCATGGAGCCCCATACTGTCACTGTGCTCCCCTTGATTCCATGAGGCCCTGCTGTGCTACAGTGGTCCCAATGGCCACAATGGTTTCCAGTGAGACTCTCTACAACTGCCTGAACAGAGGTTGTGGTCAGGTGGGGGTAATATAACATGGTCACCGTGGTTCCGAGAGGTTCAGCAGTGTCACAATGGACTCCTTGGTTCTGTGAGGCCCTGCAGTGTCACAATGCACCCAGGGTTGCAGGAGGTTCCACAGTGTCACCATGGCCTCCTTGGATCTGCAGTATAACAATGGACCATTGGTTCCATGTGGCTCTATTCTGTCAAAATGGGTTTGATTCCATGAGCTCCCACAGTGTCAAAAGGCCCCTTTGTTCCCCGAGGTTCTGTAGCGTAATTGTCGATTCATTGGTTCTCTGAGGCTCCACTGTCAACAAATTTCCAAAATAAAATAATGGGACTCCATAACACTAATTTGGTGCTAAAGGAAGCATAATTTTTTTCAGGCCTCAGGTCCAATGTGGGATAACTCTTAACCTTACATAGACATGTCATTATATAACTGTGTTGTTAGTATTTGGTCACTAAATCTTTATTACAATTTACCTATTTCTATGAAACCCACACCAAATTCCTAGGTTCAGTCCTTGTTTTTGCTGTCAAGGCATTCTTGAGCCAGATGTCTTCTTCTTCTCTTCCAGCCATCCCTGCTGGGAAAGTTGGACCAGATACATGCCTAGTTCCTGTGCTAAAATTCACAGGCATATTAAAAATTGAAATAATCCCTTTGGTATAAAGGCCAAGCTTTGTGTGGCCAGGCAGAGGGAGGCAGGATACAGAGCTGTCAGCAAAGGAAGGGCCAGTGAGGTGGGGCAGCTGGGGGATGCCGACAGCCTGCAGGGACAGAGGCGCAGGGCATGGACACCGTAGGACAGCCTGGGCTGCACAGGGCACAGGGATGGACAGCAGCTGAATGGCCCTGCCAGAGCCAACTGCTGCAGCACTTGGGCCATGGCTGCTGGCCCTGGGCCTGAGGCCAGCAGGGGACAAGTGAGCCTTGCTGTGCTGGGGCCTCATTGCCTCCTTGTCCCTGCTCAGCAGCCTGGCAGGGGCCGCCCCATGCTCCTGCCCTTGGCATTGCACATCCCCAGAGCCCAGTAGCCCGGAAGAGCCCTGAGCAATGAGGGAAGAACAGGATCTGCCTTGCCAGGGGCTGGGGCTCAGGCCTCGGCCCTTTGCATTCCTGAAACACATCCTGGTTTGCTCAGCATCACCTTTCCCTTTTGGCATATTCAGGGTGCAGATTTGAGGATAATTGAATCAAGTACTGATTTTCTAAGGGAAACAGCCTTTTAAAACAAGGAGGTCCAGGAAAGGATGGAGACACTTTAAGAAAGAAATCTTGAAGCGAGCAGAAGCAGCCTGTCCCCAGTATGCCAAAAGTGAGCCAGTAAGGAAAATGACTGGCTTGCTGCACATGAAGCTTTTACAGGAACTCAGGGAGAAAACAGAGGGTGCATCACCTTTGGAGCAGGGAAGGCACTCAGAGGAAAGGTTTTAGGATGTTGTTAGGTCATGCACAAAGAAAATTAGAGAGGTGAAACCTCAATTAGGACTATAACCCAAGCTGCTTCTGTGAAGGATAACAAAAATGATTTTATAAATACTTTAATGGCAAAGGAGGGACAAGGAGAACCTCCATTTCTTATAAGGGATGGATATGTTACCAAAATATGAGGAAAAGTCTGAAGCACTTTACCCATTCTTGGCCTTACTTTTCAAAAAGAAGACAGGTTGCCCTCAGGACAAGTGTTCTCCTGAGATGGGGACAAAGAGCAGAGCAAACCTATAATCCAGGAGGAAGCATCTGGGGACCTGCTGAGCCACTCAGATGTTCACAGGTGTCTCTGGGGACCAGATGGGATCCATCCTAGGGGATGAGGGAGCTGCTGGATGAGCTCCCCAAGCTGCTCTCCATCACTTCTCATCAGTTCTGCTCACCAGGGAGGTCCCAGAGGACTGGAGGTGCCAATGTGAGCCCATCCCCAAGAAGGGCTGGAAGGAGGATCTGAGGAACTCCAGGCCTGTCAGCCTGACCTCGGTGCCCAGCAAGGTGATGGAACAGATCACCTTGAGTGCCATCACAGGGCACCTACAGGATGGCTGAGGGATCAGAGCCAGCCAGCGTGGATTTCAATATCTGCACTGATGATCTCAATAAGACCATCAGGAAATGTGCAGATGACACCAAGCTGGGTATGAGAGTAAATCTGCTAGAGGGTAGGAGGGCTCTGCAGAGAGGCCTGGACAGGCTGGATCCAGGGCCCAAATCCAACAAGGTCAGGTTTAACAAGACCAAGTGCCATGTCCTGCACTTGGGCCACAACAACCCCTGCAGTGCTCCAGGCTGGGGACAGAGTGGCTGGACAGCGGCCAGGCAGAAAAGGAGCTGGGGGCACTGATGGACAGCAGGCTGGACATGAGCCAGCAGTGTGCCCAAATGGCCAAGAAGGCAAATGGCACCTGGCCATGGAATGGTGTGGGCAGCAGGACCAGGGCAGTGATTCTTCCCCTGTGCTCTGCACTGGTGAGGCCATGCTTTGAGTGTTGTGTTCAGATCTGAAGCTCCCAATTTAGGAAGGACATGGAGGGGCTGGAGCATGTCCAGAGAAGGGCAAACAAGGCTGGTGAGGGGTCTGGAACACAAGTCCTGTGAGGAGTGGCTGAGGGAGCTGGGGATGTTTATCCTGGAGAAGAGGAGGCTCAGGGGAGACCTCATCACTCTGTACAACTCCCTGACAGGAGAGTGCAGCTGGGGGCGGATCAGGTTCTTTTCCCAGGGAACGGTGACAGGACAAGAGGACACAGCCTTAAACTTCACCAGGGGTGGTTTCAGCTGGACATTAGGAAACATTCTTGACAAACACAGTGATTTGGCATGGGCCATTGGAATAGGCTGGCAAGTGAGGTGGTGGATCATCATCCCTGGAGGTGTTTAAAGAATAACTGGATGTGGCACTGAGTGCAATGGTCTGAGTGAAAACGTGGTGTTGGGTCACAATTTGCATTTGATGATCTCAAAGGTCTTTTCCAACCTGGGTGATTCTGTGATTCTGTGATGATTGTGACACTGCAGGCCCCAGGGAGGCAAGGTCCCATTGTGACACCGTGGGGCTAAATGGAACCAAGGTCCATTTAATACTCTGGGTCATTGTGGAACCACAGAGGCCACAGTGACACAGTTGGTTCTGTTAAACCACGGGGTCATTGTTACACTGCAGGGACTCGTGGAACTAAGGGAACAATTTTGACACCTAGGTGCCCCCTGGAACTAAGGGGACACGGTAATATTGCAAGGCCTCATGTACTTAGAAATCATGGTGACACTAACACTGCAAGGTGTCATGGAACCAGGAACCCATTGTGACACTGCAGGATCTTGTGTCACCAGGGGTCCATTGTGACACCGTGCAAACAAGGAGTCCATTGTGTCACTCTGAAGCCTTATGGAATTTGGGGGGCCCTGTGACTCTGTGGGGCTTCATGAAATCAAGAAGATAGTGGAGACACTTTTTGGCCTCATGGAAACAAGGAGTCCATTGTGACTGTGGAACCTTGTGTAACAATGGGGCCATGGTGACACTGCAGGGCCCCATGGAACCAAGGGGCCTGTGTTACTCCTTGGGGCCTCATGAAACCACAGAGACCACTGTTATACTGCTGGACCTCATATAACCAAGAAGCCATTTTGACACTGCAGGAACCCGTGGAATGAAGGAAACAAATTAGACACCGTGGTGCCCCATGTGACCAAGAGGCCGGTGGGACACTCTGGAATGAAGGAGAGCATTGCTGCACTGCAAGACCTCATGGAACTAATGGACATTGTGACACTGCAGGGCTTGGGGGATCAAGGAGTCATTGTGACACTCCAGGGCGTCATGGAACCTCAGCAAGCTGGGTGCGACTGTTGATCTCCTGGAGGGTAGGAGGGCCCTGCAGAGGGACCTGGACAGGCTGGATCCAGGGCCCAAATCCAACAAGGTGAGGTTTAACAAGACCAAGTGCCGGGTCCTGCACTTTGGCCTCAACAAGCCCTGCAGTGCTCCAGGTTGGGGACAGAGTGGCTGGACAGCAGCCAGGCAGAAAAGGACCTGGGGCACTGATGGACAGCAGGCTGGACATGATCCAGCAGTGTGCGCAGGTGGCCAAGAAGGCCAATGGCACCTGGCCTGGATCAGGAATGGTGTGGTCAGCAGGACCAGGGCAGTGATTTTTCACCTGTATTCAGCAGAGCTGAGGCTGGACCTTGAGACCTAATTCTGTTCAGGGCCTTCCCAATTTAGGAAGGACATGGAGGTGCTGGAGTGTGTCCAGAGAAGGGCAACAAGGCTGGTGAGGGGTCTGGAACACAAGTCCTGTGAGGAGCAGCTGAGGGGAGCTGCAGTTGTTTATCCTGGAAGAGACTCAGGGAGACAAGGTGGTGTCAGGGCACAGGTTGGACTTGATGATCTCCAAGGACTTTTCCAGCCTTGCTGATTCTGTGATTCTCTGAAACCACCCCTGCAGCAGTTGCAGGATGAGCCCTGGGCCTCCTCTTCAGAAGGTCCAGCAGCCCAGGTCCCTCAGCTTCTCCACACAGCCCCAAAGCCCATCCTGTCAGTCCTGCAGAGCCTCTCCAACCTCCTCACTGCCCAGAACAGGGAGCCCCACACCAGACACACCAGCCCAGATGTGCCCCTGGCCTGTGGTGCCTCTGGCAAGGAGCAGCATGGGCACTGCAGGAGCCTGCAGACAATTCCTGAAGCACTTGTAGGATGATCCTGCTCCCCAAGGGATGTTCCCATGTTGCCAGCTCAGGAAATGAAATGGGAGTGGGGCCAGAGTAAAGGGCAAACAGGGATGGGCTGTTTGCAGAGGAGAGGGAATAGGGGTGGGCAGTAGGAAGAAATCTGGACCACAGAGAGCAGAGAAATCAAACCTGAAGCAAAGAAAATGCTCAGGGCATTTTTAGGTGGCTGCCAGGCAGCTCTGTCTCGAGCAACAACGTCTGCAGTGGGACAGGAAACTCACAGCTCATGGGAACAAACTTTCTGGCTGACTGCAGAGGCCACGACAAACCTGAGTGGTTTCCTCCGTCCCCCAGCCCTTGCTGGCCCCAGGGGCTGATGGCATTTGTGCTCACTCAGCTCCATCTCCCCACAGCAGCACCATGGGGGTGCTGACGCCTGCTCTGTGCAGTGCAAACAGGGGCTCCTGAGCCAGTGCTGCCGTGGCTGTGCCTGCAAGGATGCGGCACCTGTGTGAGCTGGGGAGAGGCCAGGGCTGCAGAGGGGATGTTGTTGGCAGGTGCATGAGGACGCTCTGGGACGCTGCCCTGGGCTGTCCAGCGCAGTGGGGATGGATCAGCCCTGCTCTGCTGCTCCTTGCCAGGGTGTCCCCCTTGCAGGGACCTTGCAGAGCACCAGCCATGCTGTTTGCCCCCAGCCTGCCCACAGCCAGCCTGGGGCTGCTCACGGGGTTTTCTCTGCTCAGCACTGGCCTGGCCAAGTGTTGTGGAGAGAGCCTGGCCAGAGCCTGGAGCCCCCAGGCCCTGGCCTGAGGCGTCAGCACTGCCCCAGCAGTGCCCATGGCCTGTCCCTGCTGCAGCCCCGGCACTGCCACCCCAGGGCTGTGCCCGGCCCCGAGAGCACTCAGGCCCTGCAGCAACACGAGGGCAGGAGGGCAGCGGGGCAGTGGCATGGGAGCAGCACTGGCAACACCAAGTGCTGCTGCTGCTGGGCACAGCTGCTGTGCCAGCACTGATCTGCCCCCAGCTCTGCACACAGACATTGCTGCTGCAGCTCCAGAGAGAGGAAACCAAAGGGGCATCTCCAGTGGAAACTTCACTGGGAGAGAAATCCTTCAGTTTGTTTTAAATCCACCCCAAGAGTGCAGCCCTTTATTGACACATTTTGTGTCCACAGGGAAGATGGAGAGAAATAAAATGGAGAATGGAACACACAGTGGCTTTTTTCATGGACAATATGATAAAATTAAACAATGGAAAAATAACCCCACAACTAAACCATGAAGTAGCAAAGATGACTTTTTTTACAAGTGATTTTCAGAAATTAGCCAGCAGTTTAATGTTCCTGAAAGCAGCCAGTCATCAGTGTCCACAGTGCAGCTTTGATTTCCTGATTCCTCAGGCTACAGATGAGGGGATTCAGGGCTGGAGACGCCACTGAGTACAGAACTGACAGTGACAGATCCAGAGATGTGGAGGAGATGGAGGGGGGCTTCAGATATGCAAAGACTGCCAGTGCTGAGGAAAGGGGAGAGCACGACCAGGTGAGGGAGGCAGGTGGAAAAGGCTTTGTGCCGTCCCTGCTCAGAGGGGATCCTCAGCACAGCCCTGAAGATCTGCACATAGGAGAAAACAATGAACACAAAACAGCCAAAACCTAAACAGGCACTAACAGCAAGAAGCCCAAGTTCCCTGAGGTAGGATTTAGAGCAGGAGAGCTTGAGAATCTGTGGGATTTCACAGAAGAACTGGCCCAGGGCATTGCCATGACACAGGGGCAGGGAAAATATATTGGCCGTGTGCAGCAGTGAATAGAGAAAGCCACTGGCCCAGGCTGCTGCTGCCATGGGGCACAAGCTCTGCTGCCCAGGAGGGTCCCATAGTGCAGGGGTTTGCAGATGGACATGTAGCAGTAGCACATGATGGTCAGAAGGGCAAGCTGTGATCCAAAGAAGAAGACAAGCATAAAGAGCTGAGCAGCACATCCTGAGTAGGAGATGTTCCTGGTGTCCCAGAGGGAATTGTGCATGGCTTTGGGCACAGTGGTGCAGATGCAGCCCAGGTCACTGAGGGCTAGGTTGAGCAGGAAGAAGAACATGGGGGTGTGCAGGTGGTGGCCGCAGGCTACAGCGCTGATGATGAGGTCGTTGCTCAGGAGGGCAGCCAAGGAGATGCCCAGTAAGAGGCAGAAGTGCAGGAGCTGCAGCTGCTGCGTGCCTGCCAATGGCAGCAGGAGGAAGTGGCTGATGGAGCTGCTGTTGGACATTTCCTCACTCTGGGCATTGTGGACTGTTGAAGGAGGAGATAGTGACAAGTCAAAGGAGACTTTCCTGAGCCTTCTCTCCCTGCCCTGCCCATGCTGTTCTATACCACCCAGTTTTCCTATTTTCAGATCCCTTCCTTCAGCCTGCAGCACTGCTGAGATCTGGTCCCGTTGCTGTGACAAGCTGGGGTTCTGTCCATGGACACCGAGGCGTCAGTAGTGGGGTCATGAGAACAGGGACAGGGGCTAGTCCTGGGGCTGGACTTCATCAGCCCAAACTGCTCGTCAGGCGGAGGAGCATGGCAGCTTCTCCTATTCCAAGTCTAAGGAACAGTGATGGCCAAAGGCAGTTTCAGATGGTTTCCTGCTCTGCCCAGGGAGATCAGAAAGAACTGTGCAATGAAAGATCATTGGCTGCAACTCAGTGAAGGATGAGGGGAGCAGCTCTGTCACTCCATTTGTCCCCAGCTGCCCTTTCTGAGATCGAGGGCAGTCACTATGTCCCCGTGAAAATCAGTCTGACATAGGTGAGAGCAGAGGAACCCACAGCAGAGCAACCTGGCCAACCATGGTGAAAAGAATCTTTTGAAGAGAAACTTCGATTCTTCTCCTCCTGGGCAAAGGCGAACAAACCCCTGACTGAAGTTACATTAAAAAATCCTAAAAGTTGTATCATTGGCAACAATTCCATTAGGTTCAGTGTCACAATGCTGTCTTTGGTTCCATGAGGCCAAGCAAGAGTCACATCAGCACCTGGGTTCCACAAAGCCCTGCAGTGTCACAGTTACCTTTTTGTTCCATGGGACCCTACAGTGTCACAATGCTCTCCTTGGATCCATGAGATCCCACTGTGTCACAACTGTCCCTTCATTCCATGAAGCCCTGCAGTGTCACAAAGATCTCTGTAATTCCATGAGTCCCTACAGTGTGACAATGGCCCATCAGTTCCATGTGTCCTGCACTTTTACATGAATCCTTGGTTCTATGATGCCACAAATGCCCCTTGGTGCCACGAGGCCCCACATTGTCACAATGGCCCCTTGCTTTCATGACACTGTGTAGTGTCACAATGATCTCCATGATTCCATTTGCCCTGCAGTGTCACCATGGACCATTGGTCAGTGAGGCTCCATAATGTCACCATGGTTTCAGGAAGCCCCATGGTGTCACTGTGGTCCCCTTGGTCCATGAACTTCTGAGGTACCACAATGGCCCTCTGGTTCTATGATGTTTGGCAGAGTCAGAGTTCACTCCTTGGCTACTCCCAATCTGTACATGTTAAACTCATCAGCCGTTACCCAACCACAGGGAACAGTCTTTTGAAGAGAAACTTCAATTCCCCTCCCCCTGGGCAAGGGCCAACAAACCCCTGACTGAAGTTGCATTAAAACAAATCTAAAAGTTGTATAATTTGCAACAATTCCTTTAGGTTCAGTGTCACAATGTTGTCCATGGCTCCATGAGGCCAAGCAAATGTCACATCAGCACAGGGGTTCCACAAAGCCCTGCAGTGCCACACTTGCCTGTTTGTTCCATGAGGCCCAACAGTGTCACAGTAGCTCCTTGGTTCCATGAGGTTTGGAAGAGTCACAACTCACTCCTTGGTTCCACAAGGCCCTGCTGTGTCACAATGCCCATGGTTCCATAAGTTTCCATAGTGCCACCACGGTCTCCTTGGATCAGCAACATCACAATGTTCTCCTTGCTACCATCCAGCCCCAATCTCTCAATGGCTTTTTGGTTCCATGAGTTTCCACAGTGCCACAAGAGTCTTCTTGGTGCCACAAGGATACAAAAATTCCACATAAACATTGAGCAACACCTGCTGAACACACTTGGGAACATCTGTCTGCATTAAAATTAGGGGTTAAAGGTGGGAATGAAATTAAAACTGATAACGGTCCTGCATATATCTCTCAGAGAGTTGCAGCTTTTCTTGCTCTTTGGGGAGTGTCACACAAAACAGGAATTCCTCATTCCCCCACAGGCCAAGCTATCATTGAGAGAGCACACGCTTCACTTAAGCGTCTTTTATTGCAACAGAAAGGGGGAATGGGGAATGCCACTCCAGCTGAAAGGCTGCAGAAAGTATTGTATGTTTTTAACTTTTTAAATTGCTCCTTGATGGACCCTAACCCTCCTATTGTTAGGCATTTTGGTAACAATTCTCAGTTAGAAGTCAAACAGAAAGCTCCAGTCCTTATTAAGGATCCAGAAACAGGTAAGATCATGGGACCCTATCCCCTTGTCACCTGGGGAAAAGGGTACGCTTGTGTCTCCACAGAGAACGGCCCGAGGTGGATCCCAGCCAAGAGCGTGAGACCATTCCGAGAATCCTTGGTACCTCCTCAGAAAGAGAACTGCTGTAGCCCTGGCATCTCACCGGAGATCCCGACACAGCCATCCTTGGCTCCAGTCCCAGATCCCACCGGACCATCGTCTTGACCAGCTTCTCATTGATACGAAAGGACTCATTGACTTTACACCGCTCTTTGAATTCCGTGGTCATCTAACCCCGGACACAGTAGAAGACATCCTTGAAGTGCAGGTACATCGTCGTGAACGGCAACTGGGACAACTAAAGCGGGAACTTAGACTTGAATGTAACCCTATACCTTGTTTTATTTGCAAAGTACATTGGCATCAGGTGTGGGCTTTGTGTCAGTGTCAGAAGTGTCAGAAAAGGTGGCATTGCATTGCAAGCCGACGCCGTCGCCATTGTCCAATTTGTGATCCTTTACGACACTCTTTTGGTAATTGTGATATTTTGAAATTTGTATGTGGACATAACCATGGCTGGCTTCCACATCAATATTTCTGGGAGCCGTATCCGACTCCTCGGGCTGATCCTTGTATTAGGACTCGGCCTTCACGAAGAGCAGGTAGAAACATTGCCATTGTTGCCCCTTCCAGAACGTAATGTTTGGCTTACGCTTGCTGGCGCATTGAATGAATCTACGCTGTGCCTTTCTATGCCTTCTCCTGGTAATCTTTTTCAAACTTGCCTAATTGCTGTGCCTTTAGAAAAAGCTGAATGGGATGCTTTGTATAATTTGACTATGCATAAGAACTGTGATGCTCCCGGCCGAATGGAACCCATATGGTGGTGTGAGGACAAATACCGTAAGAAAAAAGGTGAACCAGCTGGATGGTATATGGTAAACCAAAGCTATCTAGGAGTAAACAAAATTGGAGACTTTTATCCTATACCCCTACAGCCCCAAGAATTGGACATTTTTGGATCCATGCAATCTTTTGCATGTTTCTTTCTAAATTTTCCTGGTAAGCCCTCTGCCTAACAAGGATTTGGCCTTGATGTCACAGGTACAGGAATCTACTCCAATGCCTCTGCCTGGTCTAATCACATTCTACCTCAGCATGTTTTGCCTGGAAATGCTGCGCTTGGACTAATTGACAATATCTTTCTAATATGTGGAAATAGAGCCTGGAAAGGGATTCCAGGAAAGGCTATAGGAGGGCCTTGTACATTTGGCCGACTAACTATGTTTCACACTTTTCATCGTAACCTAACAGCCCTGCACAGCTTAGTGCGAGCAAAGCGCAGCACTCATACCTATAGCCCAGACTGTGATGACAGTGTGGAAGCTTGGAATCTTGGAGCTCGAATTTTTGCCTCACTTATTCCATCTATTGGAACAGCACATGCATTAAAAACTTTAAATAATCTTGGCTGCTGGCTTGCGAAACAGACTAATGCTACTAGCTCTGCTTTAACAGGCCTATTAACAGACGTTGATAGTGTAAGGCATGCTACACTACAGAATAGAGCTGCAATTGATTTTTTGCTTTTAGCACATGGGCATGGCTGTGAAGATTTTGAAGGTATGTGCTGCATGAATCTTTCTGACAACTCTCAATCCATTCATGCAAACATACAGACCCTCCGAGACAGTGTTAGCAAACTGAGAGTCATGGATGATAACGACTGGCTTGGGAACATACTCGGAGGATGGGGACTTACTGGCTGGCTTAAGCATTTAGTTAAAACTGGATTTTATGTACTTGCCATGCTTTTGCTTTTAGTAATATGTTTGCCCTGTATTTTGCAGTGTGTTCAGAAGTTAGTTGACAAGTCAACAAAGAAAATCTTATTGGTGGACCAGAAAGGGGGAGATGTGGGAATACAACTAGAAAGCAGGACTGCGAGCACTGCTCAGCTTGTCACAACTGACATGGATGTGTTGGCCATAGTAGGTCGCAAGCCTTGGCATGAGTAGGCCTTAGCAGGAGTAGGCCTCAAGCCTTGGCAAGAGTAAGCGGGATTTTGAAGAAGGAATGTAAGAGATAAGAAAGTGCTTGGTGCGAAGAGCTTACCCTGCAGTTTTTGTAATATCTACCTGGTACCTAGTTAGCTTAAACGAGGCATAGATTGAGCAATGATATTTAGTTATATAACTTAGAAACACTAATATGATTGGTGCGCTATTTTTAGCATAAGGTAAAAAAGTATATAAATTTTGCTTTGTGGATCAATAAACGGCTTCATGGCATATCGTGAAGACCCCGTCTCTTCATTACCACCGTTGTCAATATCCCTCCAATAAGAACTGGAGGTTTTCCTTCTTTGTCTTTTTGCCATAAATGCATTGATAAAACCATCTTTATTATCCTTCACAGAAGTGGCCTGGTTAAGTCTTAAATGAGCATTTACCTCTCTAATTTTCTTTCTGCATGACCTAATAACAGCCTTAACCATTTCCTGGGTTGCCTACCCCCCTGTCCAAAGGTGATGCAGCCTCTTTTTTTTCCCCTGAGCTCCTGGATAAAATACTTATGCCTTGCCACGCCACTCATTTTCCTTAGTAGTTCACATTTTGGCACAGAAGGACATTTTGTTTCTTCTCCATCAAGATTTCTTTCTTGAAGTATCTCCATTATTCCTGGAAACCTTTGTTTTAAGGGGTTTTTGCCTTAACAAAATCAGTACCTGATTCAGTCACGCCCAAAACTGCATCCTGAAGAGGCCAAGTTCTGCTCCCTCTAAGTCCAGTGTAGAATTTTTGTTGATGCCCCTCTTTCTTCCACAGAATATTGAGAAAAAGATTAATTTTATGGTCACTGTACCCCAAACAGCCTCTGACCACCACATCTCCCACCAGCCCTTCTCAGTTTGTGAACAGCAGGAGACAGAGATTTCCTTGGGACTGGTAAGAGAAGGAAACCTCCCCCAAGTGCAGCCTGGAAGGTTCAGCCTGGAGGTGAGGAAACAGCAAAGTCCCTGCCAGGGCAGAATGCTGGTGGCCAAGGTGTCCCAGTGTGAGTCTGGGCCGTGCCATGGCTCTGTGTGCCAGGAGCCGGCAGCGCTGGGTGCAGGGAGCCCAGGGAGGGCACAGCAATGCTGGGCTGAGAAATGCTGGGGGGACAGCGAGATGGGCGTGTGCAGCCGGCCAGGGCAGAGGGGCAGCACGCACAGGGCACAGGCTGCAGGAGAGATGGCCAAGGGCTGGGCAGGGCTGGCAGGGCCAGAGGCACCCAGGCCTTTGTGCCCTGGGCTGGGGCAGCGCCTCTGGAGCCCCACAGAAGGAACTTTCCTTGCAGGGGCTGCACTTTGCTGCTGCCTCGGCCCTCCCTGAGCAGGCTGGCAGGGCTTGCAGGGTGATGCCATTTGTCCTTGCTGCCCCTCCCATCCCAGTGCCCCAGGAACAGCCCCGAGCCACCCGTGAGGGACAGGCCCTGCTGGGCCAGGCCTGGGCTCAGGCCTTGGCCTTTCTGCTGCCTCCAACCAGCCCAGGCCTTGCTCAGCATTGCAGTTCCTGCTCACAGCCTTTGGCTCCTGCAATCCTGCCCTCAAGGATCTGCTCTCAGCAGTCCCTGGGGAGCCTTTGGCAGTCCCTGCCCTCAGTGGGGCCAGTGATGCTCCAAGGGACTTGGAGTTTTGCTTCTGCCTCCTTGAGCAGCTTCTTCAACCTTCTCTCAGTGCCTGAGGCTGGACTCAGCCCCAAATCCACTGTGGGGATCATTAAAATACAGAAAGATTTCAGGATCTCTTTATCTTCCTTTTCTTCAAGTCTCCAGGGCTTGTGCAACTGATTGGAGTCAGTTTAGAGTTCTGTCAAGGAAGGAGATTTCAAAGTGCACCTCATGAATTTTTGTTTTAATCACGGGCATATTATTTTAATTTTTCAGTTCAGGCTAGAGGTGACTTACATTCTAAGTTATCTCGGTGCTGAATGTCTCCTTAGGAGGTTTGGGCACAGACAAGAATGAGCTTCTTGCAGCTGACCCTATTGGGACAAACTTCTCATCCCCAACCTCACCGTGTCTGAAATTGGCCATGTAGGACTGAAATCCCAAAACATTAAAACAAAATTATGCATTTTTCTTTTTAAATAAAATTTATAATAATAGTTTATAATTAAAATTATAAAAATTTTTGGTTTTTGCTAATATTATTTTATTTTATTACCTTATTTTTTATTTATGCAAAAAATCAAAACATTTTTAGCAGCCAAAAAAATTTTGGTTCATTGGTTCTAAGTAATACAATTCCCTTCATTAGTTAATTCACCAGTATTGGCTCTTCATTTCTCCACTTCATGCCTATTTGTCTTATTTATAGTCCTTTAGTATTTTTTTTAATCATTTTCTGGAGCTGGTGGGGCACTCGGAGGACACTAAGGGACTCTGACGGACAAAATCAGGCCTGGGGAGCTCTTGGGGTCCAGGGGCACTGGAGCTCAGGAGAATCTGGGGCCCTTCGGGGTTCGGGGCGGGCACTGGGGGCTCTGACGGGGCTCTCTGGGGCGGGGATGATGGGAGTTGTAGGCGCGGGTATAATACGGGTTAATGGGGCCATGGAGCATCATGGGAGTTCTGGTCACAGCTACAATGTCTCTGGGTGGGCGCGGGGCATGATGGGAGATGAAGCCATGCTCTTCTCTAACTGCGGAGCATGATGGGAGCTGTAGTCCCGGAAGTGCCTCGAATGGGTGTTTGGGGTCCAGGATGGCACTTGGGGACACTTTTGCATCGCAGCCATGACTTGAGGTCCTCAGGGGAACAGTTCGGGTACACTTAGGGAGCTTGGGGAGCTCTAACTGGGCTCTTTAGGTGCAGTGCATGACAGGAGTTTTAGGCTGAACTGTGTTATCAGGGAATCTCTGGGGTTGGGAGCATTCAGGGCATCGAGAGATGCTTTTGGGAGGTCCCCGAGTGGGCGCTGAGGGCAAGTAGGGATCCTGGAGAGTCTCAGGGACACTTATGGGACACATGGGGGCAGATACCAGGGTTCTGTGGAGCGGGGCATTATGGGGTTGTAGTCCCAGCTCCAACGGGGCTCAATCGGGCCGGGGCATGATGGGAGTTAGAGGCAAAAGAAAAGATGGCGCTGACGCCAGGCACTGCCCTGAGGCTCCGATCCCCGGCGCTGATTGACTGCGGGCAGTGATCATCGAGGCGGAGCAGCCCATTCAACCCCTGCAATCCCTCCCAGTACAGCCCAGTGCATTCTCACTGCCCTCCAGGCCGACCAGTACAGCCCAGTCCCTCCAAGTACACGTTAGTTCATAACCAGTCCCTTCTAGGACCCCCAGTGTCACCCATAGAGTGCCCCAGTGTCCTCAGTCTTCCCCACACTGTTTCAAGTGTCCCTGTTTGTCCCAGTATTCCCCAGTATCACTCACAGTATCCCCAGTTTTCCCAGTATCCCCAGTTTTACTCACAATATTCAGTTTTCCCAGTATGGCCCAGTATCACTCCCAGTATGTCCCCAGTAGTGTGTCTGGTACCCCACAGTCTATCCCAGTCTTCCAGATTCTCCTCAGCATTCCCCATGTTCCCAGGTTGTCCCAGTCTCCAGTATCACTCCCACTATGTCCCAGTGTCTCCCACAGGGTTCCCAGTGTTCCCCAGTATGTCCCAGTCCTCCCCAGTGTTTCCAAGGAAACTTGAGCTTCTCACGGTTGCCGTGGCACCAAACCCAGCAGTGGGGTCAGTGCAGTGTCCATGGCCACAGCCCCTGGCAGTGCCCAGTGCAGGTTGGGATGATGATCCACCCTCACAGCTGGCCCAGGGCAGCTCTGCAGTGGTTTTGGTGGCACCTTGGGCTGGCACACACCTGAGGAGTGTGTCTGTTTGCAGTAGGGAACATTAAGAGTTTTAGATTGCTCCAAAAAGAAAAAGAAAAAGAAAAAAGGAGAAACATCTTTTTTTCCTGAGCGTAGCCAGTTCTCCAGGTCCCAGGTGAGTGAGGACAGACAGGATAGGACTGGGGAATGTGGTGCAAGGTTGTCCTGGTTGTCTGATGCTGGGTCAGACCTCAAGGCACAGCTTTTCTGAGCAAGCCAGACCTCCTGAGGAGACACCATGGATCAACATCAATCACAGAATGCTGCAATCATCTCTAATCTAAAGAGAACACTAATAAAATATACTCTTTAAAATAGAATGAGTATTTCTAAGGAGCTCTTTGAATTATTTCTCCATAACTGGAGTGGAAAACCATCATAATGAACTGCACTGGACCAGAGGGAAATCAAGGCAGAGCCATGGTTTGTCAGGACTTGCTTGATCCCAATGAGCCCTGTGGTGCATTTGGTGCTGCCAAGGAGCTCCAAATAATATTTTGGAAATACTGGCTGTCTCTCTGCAGTGCTGCCATTGCAAGTAGCTGCCTCTGTGCCAGGAGCCCTGCCCAGCTCAGCAGCACAGACACAGCACAAGGACTTCAATGAACCTCTCGAGGGTTGGGGCTGAGTCCCTGAACATCAGTCCCTGAGAGGGCTGAAGAAACCTCTCAAGAATTCAAAGTCAGATTCAAACTCCAAAGTTTCTCTACTTTTAGTGAGTTCCACTGATAAACATGAAGAAAGTTTCCCAAGGGTTGAATTAGAGGAGAAACTGATGACAATCATGTCAGGTTAGAAAAATAGGGTAAAGGAGAAAAGAAACCTCTCAAAATTCAAAGTCAGATTCAAAGCCCAAAGTTTCCTGAAGTTCTAATGGGTCCCACTGAGGACATGACTGAGAAGGTGTCCCCAGGTGCAGGTTTATTGTTTTATACATTCTATTTTTAAAGTGTGGGTTTACTGCTTTTATGATATATTTTTAATTTTGGGCTTATTGCTTTTTAATGCTACTATTTTGGTGGGGATTTTTCTTTCGAATGAAGCAGAGAATCGGGGACTTCTGAGTTGCTTTAGAAAGTGTGATTTTATTTTCTATGCAGGCAGAAAGGTGAAGCTTGTCTTACCGATGGTCACAGCATGGCTTAGAAGTCACAAGACTTACAACTACAAGATCTTTTAAGGATTTATTAACCAATAAAACATTGTCAACAGAGATATTTATGTTTCTAATTCAATACTAAGATATTTCGTCTTATTGACTCATACCACAGTGTGAACTTTCTTACCAATTATATCTCGACAGACAAAACTTACATTGCTGCACTCTAAAACTTCTTGTTACCTTTCTAACTACACTGTATTTTTTGCTATATCTTAAATTCTAAAGCTAAACCTATCTCAACCATGTTTAATTCTAAGCTTTGACTTACAACCAATGTTCTGAGAATTCCTTGCATTTTGAATACAGGTTCCAGTTAGAGCAGAACACTGGAGGCACTGATGACAGTGGGGACAAAACAAGGAAAGGTGTCTCTGATGCTGAGCAAACCTGGATGTGTTTCAGAATGCAAGGGCCAAGGCCTGAGCCCCAGCCCCTGGCAAGGCAGATCCTGTCCCTCCCTCATTGCTCAGGGCTCTTCCCGGGCCACTGGGTTCTGGGGATGTGCCATGCCAAGGGCAGGAGCATGGGGCGGCCCCTGCCAGGCTGCTGAGCAGGGACAAGGAGGCAATGAGGCCCCAGCACAGCAAGGCTCACTTGTCCCCTGCTGGCCTCAGGCCCAGGGCCAGCAGCCATGGCCCAAGTGCTGCAGCAGTTGACTCTGGCAGGGCCTTTCAGCTGCTGCCCATCCCTGTGCCCTCTGCAGCCCAGGCTGTCCTACGGTGTCCATGCCCTGCGCCTCTGTCCCTGCAGGCTGTCAGCATCCCCCGGCTGCCCCACCTCGCTGGCCCTTCCTTTGCTAGCAGCTCTGCGTTTTCTCTGCCTCTGCCTGGCCACACAAAGCCTTGGGCTGCTCCAGACTCTTTCTGGGATATGTGTTGCACCACAGCCCTGCCCTGGAAGAGAAATTCCTTCATCCTTGTGTCCATTCAGGACCCCGCCATTTGATTTCTGTGGCAGTATTTTATTCTTAGGCTCATTTCATACAATGATGAAGAGCTCCACCATCTCTGGAACCACCCTTTCAACTCTTCTAAGTCTACTCCTGTTCTGTCCTCTGTCTTCAAACCACTGAGTACAAGGCCCCCAGTCTCTATTGGTTATGTGCTTGAGGCGTCCAAATCCCATCTTGGGAGATTTTGGTGTCCTTTCAAGGTCTTTTCAGATTAAAACATCATTGTCATAGCTCAAGAAAATATGAATTATTTTTACAGGCCTGTAGTGGCAGAGGAGGGAACATAGCCTTTACAAAGTTCAAGGATAAATTCAGATTTGATATAAGAAAGAAATTATTTTATGATGAGGTTGACAAGATCAAAATAGGTTTTGAATACCCCATCCCAACAAGTGTTCAAGGTCAGGAGCTTTGACCATCTGTTGCAGTGGTATTTGTGCCTTCCCACTGCAAGGGGGGTGCAGTATATATTTTTGTGCCATTCCAATTTAAAGAACAAAAGATAAAAAATTAATTCAAGGAAAATTCTGACACCTCCTCATCAAAAGCTCAGCAAGGGGCTCAACAGCAGAGCTTTCCAGCATGACCTTGCCAGCTGAGCATGGGGGCTCTGCATCAGGGTGTGAGATTCATGATGGAGATCCACAAAGGGCATTTGGGTAATGTGCAAGATTTCCCATGGTTTGTCTAAGAAAGGACCCCAGGAAGGGAAAGGATTGGGGATCAAGGTGGTTTGCTGAGAGGTGATGGCCAGTGTCCATCCCTAACCATGCCTTGCAGCTGGTACCCACAGCCTGTGGCATTCTCCTAAATCCTCCAGTGCCAAAAACTGTCTGGGACAAGGGAGCTCACTCTACTCTGGATACTGAGGGATGTCCAAGAGCCTGATACTGGACTGGGCACCACAAATCATCAGGTCCTGTGTCCTTTGGGGGCCCAGGCACTGGTGAGACTGGTGTGTGTGCACACAGCACTGGTGTGTGTGGGGCTGGGTGTAACCACCAGGGAACATCAAACAGACACCAGCGAGCAGCAGAGGCCTGGGAGCTGCCGTGAGATCAGCTCCTGCAGGGCTCCACATGGTCTGGGTGTCGCTGCAGCCCTGCCTGTCATCCTGCCATGGCAGAGAACACAAACAGCCCCTCCCTGTGTCCCTTCCCCACTGACTGTGCTTTGACCTGGCCTGGGAACCACCCGAGGTCCCTCCCTGGAGGAGTCCCTGTGCATTTCCCTCCCCCATGGCTCTGCCCTTCCAGACCCAGCACCTGTGGGGCAGCAGAGCTGGGGCACTGCAGGGACAGGGCTGGCTCTGACAGGACTGTTGTGCTTTAGGAATGGTGCTCTCTTACTACTCCCACTGAAAAGACCACGTGCATCCCCAGATTTACATTCCCACCATCATCCCCCACACCACAAGGGCTTTACCCACCTGGCCCTTCTTGATCTCAGCACACATTTCACACTCAGGGATAACCTGGAGATGATGTCCATGGCTAAATCCACCCCTTGCTGATGAGCCCATCCACAGGGTGCATCTCTGCCCTGATGGCCTGAGGTGTCCAGAAATAACTCACCCTTGTGTGGCCAGTCCAGACTCACCTGAGACACTTTAATCCTGGCAGCCTCATCCCCCTGTCCATTGTTGGGCTGATCTGCAGTGCCTGACTCTTAGGTACATAGGCATCCACAGGAGGGGCTTTCACAGCCAACTTCTCCCCTGGACAGTCATGTCTTGCCCCAGTCCAGCAGCCCAGATGCGTTTCCCTCTGCACTGCCAACTGTCTTTTTCCATCATTCCAGCCACCCCACAGGACATTTGCCACCATCCCCAAGTCAGTGCAGAGATGCAGCGCTGGCCATTTCTCTCCTCAGAGCTCCGGGTATGGTCCCAGCATTGCAGTGACTGCAGGAAAGGGGACCCCACAGTGGGACATTTCTTGGTCAAAGACAGACAGAAAGAGTGGTAAACTGTCTGTGACTCGGGTTTGGCCTGGCCGCCGCCGCCATGGTTTGCAGGGAGCTGCAGTGTGGCACGGCCCTGGCTGTGCCCGGCAGCGCTGGCCTGGGAGAAGGTGTCCATGCCAGCTGGCCCAGGGAGCTGCAGCATCTGGGGAACGAATCCCTGCTGGCCTCCTGCCCCAGGGTGACACTGTGGGGCCTCACGGAGCCAAGGGGCCATTGTAGCACTTCAGGGCCCTAGAGGATTAAAGTGACATTTGGACATTGTGGGGCATTGTGAGACCCGAGGCCGCTGTAACACTTCAGAACCAAGGGGCCACTGTGAATCACCCAGGCCTTGTGGAACTGATACTGAAATTGGCCAAATGGAAACTTTCTAACACAGTTTCAGCATTAGAAAGTGGCCATTCTTTATTGCAGTGCTTGTCACTTGGAGGATCCTTCCTCCGTTTGTGTGCCCCAAGCATCAGGTGAACAGAGGTTTTATCACGCACACACAGATTACATATCCATGAGCTATTCCTCCTTACCTGATGGATATTTATTACTTTATTTTACATATCTGCACCATTTTTGGCAATCCTTGCCAATGTCCAGTGTTCTTTTCAGGTGGCTGCTCCTCCACCCCTGCCTTTGAGTAAAAGCAGTATGGTTGTTTTTCATAACTCCTGCTTTGTCAGCCTTGCAGAGATGAGCTGGCATCCTGCTTGCATTTTGTGTGACTTCTGTTAGCCTGAGTTACATCCTTTATCTGTTTCTCCAGGGCTGTGCTCTTCTGTTCTACTGTCCCTGTCAAGAGCATGGGAAAGAAGCTTCTCTGTCCCAGGTCAGAGAGGGAACCGCTCTGTGGGGACTGGAACAAGCAGCTACACACTGGAAATAACCAAGGAATGCTTTCAGGGCAGCCATCCAGTGGCCTGTTCAGGAGCTGGATAGAGGCTGCTCAGTGACAGCTGAGCTGTGGGACAGCTTCACATGTGTCCTTGGCACAGCCTGTCCAAGAGCTCCCACCCAGTGCCACCACAAGGAGCCATCGGGGTGGGCAGTGCCTTTGAAGGTTGGAGTCCTCGTGAGCAGGGTGTGCTCTAGCCCATGCTGATACCCCTGAATCCCCCTGGGGCACACCCTGCACCCAGAGCTGGACACTGCAGGGCAGAGGCCAGAAAGGAACTTCTGCATCCCGGTGGATCTGGGGAGCACCTGCATGAGGGAGCAGCTGCGTGAGAACATCTTGTGCTCCCCCAGCATGATGAGGAGGAGCTGAGGTGGAATCCAAAGTCTAGCCTCACACAGACCTCTGCACTGGCTCCTACCCAGACATGGGAAAATGCCTGCTGGTTCTGCCAACTGGTGAGATCAGCTTAGTTGCTTTTGCCTCAGTCCTACCTTTGGCATTTGGTGTTTCAGCCCAGCAGCCGCTCCTGCAAATTCCAGCTGAACAAAGGCAAGAAAAGCCTCACAGCTGAGGTGATGTTTGAGGCGTGCCAAGGCAGCTCCAACACCTTTGTGAGCCCCACTGCACCGAGCACAATGTGGCCTGAGACCTGCCCGTGGAGGAGGGAAAATTCTCCAGGCTCATCCCAGGCAGTGCTCCTGACAGCTTGCAGCTGGAATGCCTGCAGCTCTTCCCCTGCATCCTGATGGGCACAGGATTTTCCAGCTCTGCTTGGAAGAAGGTTGGGATGCATCTCCTCAGCACTGCACCCCTGTCATGGTGGCACAGGAGGGTTTTCCTGCAGAGGTTCTGACACATTTTGGAATATCCCTGCAGCTGATATGCCTTGACCACTTTGTTGTAGGAACAAGAGGGTTCCTGTGCAGATCAGCTTCTCCCAGGTATGTGAATGGTAGAACCACTCAACCTCTTTCAGCCCCTGGTGGAGGATCTGGATGCCCACACAGAGGCTGTGCAAGCTCAGCATCACCTTCGATTTTGGCCCTGGGTTCTGCTCCATAGCCACTGACACAAAGCCTTCACACACAGAGCTGTGCCTCTGAGGCTCACACCTGATGGCAGACACAGCAACACTCTCTAGTTGGGGCATTTTATAACACAGGAAAATATGTAGTCATCCTAATGGGAATTTGGTTTATTTTCATTGCTTCAAAATGTCCTTTGCTTTTGCCAATACAAAAGTCTTTTGCAAACCTACCCTTACTTTCCGAAGAGGAAGACTCCACTGGCCATGACTTGTCCACGTGGGATGCTGACAGAGCCTCAATGCAGTCCACTTGGGGAGATGGTAGTGACAAAGAGGTGTCGCAGGAGAACTGGGAATACGGGCACCTCACAGCATCTGGGACAAGCCCTGGTCCCCAGAGCAGGATGAGTGGGAAGAACTGAGCATCCTGGAGCTGCCCCAAGGAGAAGACAGAGAGCAAAGACACAGTTTTTGCAGCAGACAGGCTTTGTGCCCGTCCTTCGTGAGGCCTGGGTTGAGCACTGGGCACTGGAGCTGTGCAGCCAAGGGCCGGTCTGTGCCTCACATCTGCACCTGGAGCCCAGGGCCTCAGAGAACCACAAACCAAAGAGGAGTCATGGGAGGATGACAAAGAAAACCCACATCAGGATTTGGGATTGGATGCTCACCCATTTCTTCTCTCTACTGGGACAGCCAAGTGTTTCCCTCCTGCCTTGCCCAAAATCCAACAGCAGACAGTCCACAGGCCAGCGTTCCTCTCCTTGGGAGCACCAGGAATGGAGTTTGATGGCTCACGCAGCCCTGAGAGGGGAGAAGGCAGGAATTCTCATTTCTGTCTTTTCCATACCAAAGGAGACTAGAGGAGCTGGAACAGAGGCTACACAGAGTTATGGGGAATAAAATGGGTATTTATTGAGAGGCCTTCAAAGGCCACACCCTGGCAGTACCAATCGTGGCCCTGCCTGGATGGCTCCAAGATGAAAATAGAACAGAGCTTGGTCACAAGATCCCACATCTTTAGAGGTTTTAGTCCATTTGCATGCAAGAGTCAACTGTCCAATTGACAGTTTCAAATTGTGAAGTGTCATCCTCCTTGCTTGCTTGCTGGCCAGCCCTCCTCTTTTCACATTGTTTACGCTTAGGGCCTGAAGTTTGAAGAAACTGTCCTTGAGTCCCCAGGTGGAATAGGACTGTTTTGTCTTCACCACCCAAGCACAACGAAAAAGCACACCCAAGCAGAAAAGAAAAACTTAGAACTTAAGGCATCAATTTAATGGGAAAAGGAGCTGTTGTTGGTGGAGCTGCCCTGCAGGGCTCCAGCCCAGAGCAGAGGCTCTGGGGACATCAGGTGTGGTCCCACCTGCAGGTTGGGCTCCCTCCTGGGTCAGTCACGGGCTGCAGGTGTGGGGCAGCAAAGCAAAGAGAAACCGTCCTGGCAGCAATAAAGTTTGGCAACAATTGTGGAACAGAGCCAGCAGTAACAACAGGTCAAAGGGGTGTTAGAATCAGGGCTATTTCTTCTCAAAATTCAGTGAATTTAGTATGTGGTATTGCTAGAAGTGTGTGACCTACACTGTTTCCCTGAATTAAACAAATCTTGAGTATTTGTGGATGCCTTTTTCTTGGAATTGACAACAGATGTTCCTATGTGTAAGTCTCATTGCCTTCTTACGTGCCCTGATCTGACAGCAAAAGTATCTTTTCCTGTTCAGCTGTGCTCCTTCTTTTCACTGTGGATGGCTCAGGCAGTGGACACAGGCACTTCAAAGCAGTGTAAGAACTTGGCAAATTTGAGTGAAAATATGTTATCCAGAACCACACTTGATCTGTTCTTCTATCACTCACTGGACTTGGAGTAGATTCTTGACAAATTATGCATGGGAGGGAGTAAATCTGGACTAAATCTGATTTGTTACTTGTGTGCTGCAATTCAGCCTCAAAAAGGAGTGATGTGTTTATGCACCTGTGTACACATGTCTAAAGCATGTGAAGCACATTTATTCTGTAACTTTGCATCCAACTGTTGATTTTTTCCTGACGTTGCTCATTTTAGCTTCAAGGCCTGCAAATAACGCAGGTCAAAGAGAACAAGAAATTTAAAAACTTAGAAAAACAAGAACAATTACTGAGAAAACTGGAGAAGAAAGATCTTTATAGCATAGTTTTCATTAAATCTTTTGTCAGTACCTATGTTGCTCCTCACTATGTCTTTATGCATTTTGAACCAAAAGTATTTATTTATTTGTAGTACTTATTATGCCTTTTGAATCCCAAGTACAACAGACTAATGCCATCAGAAGTAGCTTTCCATGCCAAAGAGACTCAAAAACTCATTTCTTTATCCCAAAGAGACTAAACCCTGTGTCTTTGGCATCCCATCTCACACAACCAGTCCTGGTATCTCCACAGGGGATTTCTGCCCTAGGGCAGTGTGCTGGTTTCACATGGGAGGGGAGGCGCTGCCTGAGGGAAGCAGCACCAAGCCCGGGAACAGGAGGGCTGGCCCCTCTCTGGGGGCTTTCCCTGTGCACTGCAGGGACCAGTCAGAAAGCTGACTTAGTAGTTGACAGACCAAGAAACCAATTAAAAAGTTATTTCGCTTTCACAAATCCCATTGATAAAAGCTGAATCGTGCTCTTTGATTTTCCAGCCTTGGGAGGAGAGGTCGGCTCTGGCTGGGGGCTCGACCTCCCCGTCCCGACCTGGTCCCCGTCCCGTCCCGGCCCCGGCGGGGGCGAGACGGGGCCCTGGCACGGCTCCCAGCCCTACAGCCAAGGGGGGGGATGGGAGAGCCACCAGAGGTTCTCCCTTTCCCCCTGCCCCGCCACGTTCTGAGAAGAGAGGCCTCAGATAACCACATGGCTCAGAGTTTTTCCAGCCATGGCCTGGCCAAGCTTCTTCCCGTCCTGGATGCAACTTTAGCTCTTGTAGCTTTTAGATGAGCCTCTGGATCTCCTGAGCTCCCCGAAATGAGAGGAGTGAAGCAGAAGTTCTACTAAAGTCAGTGAAATGAAAGCTAAGTTTTCAGATGGGAAGAGATTGAAGAGTTGCCGCTCTTAAGTAGCTGAAAACCTTTTTTGTGGGCTATAAGGGGACTGTGACTACACTAAAATTCCTTTAAACTGTAAAATGTACTCGGGGAGGTTAAGTGCTTGAAAAGAAGACCTTTTTGCTTTGAGGAAATGGAGCTCTCTGTTTTGGAACTGGAAATATGGACAGAGACATTTAATAGAAAAAGAGATGAAGAGAATTTGTTTTTCAGCAGCCTGCCTTTAAAAGAAGTACCCCAAGTGTGTAACATAACCCATAGCACAGCTCTGGAAGGACTGTGGAGATGGGAGGAAGCCATAATCTGCAGTATTTCCCGGGTGGACGTAGATTGTGAAAGTGAGACACCCCTAAGTCTAAACCAAAATAGGAACTTTTCTCTCTAGAGTGAACTGAAATGATTATTTAAGTAAATAACTGACTGAAGTGTTTTCTGTATGTTATTGTTAAGAAATGTGGAATGAAGAAAGGGGGAGGAGGGAATAATCTAGAAATCTTATTCTGAATTATTTTTTGTGTTATTAATAAATTTCCTTTTATACCCTTTTAAGTTTTAAGCCTGCCTTGTCTCTGGTCCTAAATACTAGCTATAAAAGATATTAAATATATTAAAATTGGCAAACCCAAGTCACACGGTGACAGGCAGCTGTGTGGTGATGCTGACACCCCAGAGCAGGCACTGGGACTGGTGTGCGAAGGCGTTTGGAACTGCATGGACACTCTTTAGCAGGTATGAGTTTCTTTATTCTCTCTGTCTTTATTCTGTGTCTTTATTCTCTCTCTCTCTATTCCCTCTCTCTTTATTCTCTCTCTCTATTCCCTCTCTCTATTCTCTCCCTCTCCCCTGCCAGTCGAACGGGGCTGGCGGGAGCCGCGCTCCCCTCACAGCCCCCGAGGGCGGCAGCAATGGCGGCGCCGCTCCCTCAGCACCGCCCCGGGGCCGAGTGGGCTCTCGCCCTTTGGCTCCGGACGGGACCGCGGCTGCTCCGGGTCCCGCTCAGCCGAGGCTGCCCCCGCCGAGCCCGGGCCCGAGCCCGGCTCTGAGAAGCCGCCGGCGCTGCTGCGGCTGAAGCGCAAACGCCCTGGGCAGAGAAGCGACCCCGCCGCTGCGGCTGCCCCGGCTCCGAGCCCTTCTCCAGCCCGGACAAGGCGCCGCAGCGGGCGGAGGCCGCCCCTCAGCCCCGGTCCGGCGGGCGGGGAACCCTCGGCAGCGCCCGTGTGGCAGCACGGACCGAGCCTGGCCCCGGCGGGCAGCGCTCGGCAGCGCCCGTGTGGCAGCACGGACCGAGCCTGGCCCCGGCGGGCAGGCAGCGCTCGGCAGTGCCCGTGTGGCAGCAGGGACCGAGCCCAACCCTGCTCTGGCCCTCAAGGCACCGCAGAACCGAGGGGGACGCGGGCAGGGCACTCGGCGCCATCGCCCCCAGCCCTGAAGCCCCTTTGGAACCCGGCCCCGGGGCTCGCCCCCGCCTCCTCCAGGGCCCTGCTGGGCTCGAGCTGCTGCTCAGCGCTGGGTGTGGATCTTGTGCTCGACCTGAGCGGGGTTTGTTTGCAGCACAGGGTGCTGAGGAGCACTCTGGAAATGTCACTGCATGGGCAGTTGTTAAAATGATCAGCCCGGTGGTTCCTTTGTGCTGTGTCTTATGCCGCTGTTTTATTCTGATTTTAGAGCCTACCTGTGAAGAGAAGCCCCTAAGGAGAGCAGAGGAAGCTGAAAGATGAAACATCCTTTGTCCATAAGGAAGGGATGAAACTCTGGAGCCTGATGGAATCAAGGGACCTTGGTGACACTGTTTGCTCTCATGGAACCAAAAATCCATTGTGACAGTATGGGACCTCAAGGAACCCATTGTTCATTGGGAAAATGTGGATCCAAGGAGACCGTGGCCTGGCTCCCTGTTTATGAAAAGCTTTTGTACTGATCATGGAATCAAGGAGATCACTGTGACACAGCAGGGCTTAATGGAACCAAGAGTCCATTGTGACACTTTGGAACTACAGAGACCATTGTTGAGAGTACAGAACCCCATGGAAGCAAAAGTCCATTGTGACACATCAAGGCCTCATGGAACCTAAAGGAGCATTGTAACACCATGTGGACCCATGGACCCAAATCTCCATTGTGACAGTGTGGAACCTCATGGAACCAAGGGGCCTCTGCGACACTGCAAGGCCTCAGGGAAGCAAAGAGTCCAAAGGTCGCAAACATTCCCTGCCTCAGGGAAGAGAACCTCCCTAGTGGCAACTTGGGCTGGCATAAACCTGAGGAGTGTGTCTGTTTTCAGTGGGGAAACTTAGGAGTTTTAGATTGCTTCAAGAAAAAAAAGTAAAACCCCTGTTTGCCTGAGTGCAGCAAGAACTCCAAGCAAAGCACGTCCCAGGTGACTGAGGACAGACAGGATGGGGTTGGGAAATGTGAAGCAAGGTTGTCCACACTGGGTCAGACCTCAAGGCACAACTTCTCTGAGCAGGCCAGACGTCCTGAGGACAGACACTGGATCAATATCAATCACAGAATGCTGCAATCACCTCTGCTCTAAAGAGAACAGTAATAAAATGCACCCTTTAAAATGGGAATGTGTATTTCTCCATAACCGAATTTGAAAACTTTACTGATGAACTGCACCAGACCAGAGGGAAATCAAGGCAGAGCCATGGTTTGTCAGGACTTGCTTTTTCCAAATGAGCCCCATGGTGCATTTGGTGCTGAGTCCTTGAACCTCAGGACCTGAGAGGAGATTGCACAAACCTTTCCAGGAGTCCAAGGCAGAAGAAAAACCCAAAGTGTCTCAAAGCATTAATGGGTCCCACTGAGGTCCATCCCCAACACAGGCTCCTCATGGACTCCTTGGAGGGGAGAATTGGAGACCAGGATTGCCCAAAAACCTCTCAGAGAGTCAGAGAGGAAAGGAAAAAGGAAAGTACCTTAAAAAGCAGAAGTCCCTTGAAGCATTAATGATCCCACTTAGTGTTGTTACTGAGAAAGGCTCTCAAGAGACTAATTAAAGCAGAGAATTGGAGGCCATGATTGCACAAAGCTCTAAGAGACTCCAAGGCAAAAGCAAAATCCAAAGGCCTCTGAAAAACCTGCAGTCCCTGGAAGCATGAAGGAGCCCCCAGGGCCATTCCTGACCAAGGCTCCCCAGGGACTGGTCCCAGCAGATCCCTGAGGCCACTGGGATGTGGGGGGGATGCTGAGGGCAGGGCAAGGGGTGACAGTGGCCAGCCTTGCTGGGGCTGTGCCAGGAGGCCCCAGTGGCTCAGGACAAGGTGTCTCCTCAGAGCCCTTGGTGGCACAGACCCTGCTGTGCCCCAGGGCACCAAGACTTGGCTTCTCTTTGTCCCCACCTGTCATCTCTGCCTCCAATTTCCTGATCTAACTGGAACCTGGGGACACTTTCTTAGTTGTGTCCTTTAGTGGGACCATGAGCTGTATCAGAAGCTTTGGAGTTTAATTATGACTGAATTCTTGAGATGTTTCCTAACAAACCAAACTCTGCCATGATTTCCCTCTGGTTTGGTAGAGTTCATCAGGAAGGTTTTCAACTCCAGTTATGGAAAATTATTTCAAAGACCTTGTAAGAAATTACAGATTCCTATTTTAAAGGATGTATTTTATGACTGTTCTTAGAGCAGAGGTGACTGCTGTGGGGGTCCAGGGAGTCCCTCTGGACCTTCCAGGAGAGCGGAGACCCCCCTGTCCAACCCCTGAGAGACCCCCGAGCGAGGCCAGGGGGGGTCCAAGAGCTGGATTCAGCTCCTCAGGGGCATCCGCCTCCTTGCAGAGGAGAAATGCGACCTTTGAGAATAACTAGGGTCTGAATTAGATATTTAACATGTAGAAAAGGTAGTTTTTAGGATTGTTTATATTATCAGTCACAAAGCCAAAGATGGAGAATTTGCGGTTTGGTGTCTTTTTTCTTCTTTCTTCTTGCTCTCCATGTTGGTGTGGGATGCTGGGAATCACAGATTGGTTGGGGACAAAACTAGACATAGTAATAAAACTTTGTAGTATTGGAATATTATTGTAAACATAGAATACGTAGTATAGAGTATAAAAGATAAGTTCAGCCCTTCGTGGGCAGACTCTCGTCCTGGACACGGTGGTGACCAGACGGCTGCTCGCGAGCAAGAACACTTTATAGATAACAAACAATAAACAGACCTTGAGCCCGGACGACTGTCTCCTGTGGTTTCTCTTCGGCTGCTTCAAGAATTCCCTTGTGCCCTGAACCACCCTCCTATGTCCATCTGAGTGGTCTCGGCCACAAAGAGACCCTCAGACAGTGACAACTGCAGCATTCAGTGATTGATATTGATCCAGGGTGTCTCCTCAGGAGGTCTGGCCTGCTCAGAGAAGCTGTGCCTCGAGGTCTGACCCAGTGTGGACAACCTTTCTCCACATTCCCTAACCACATCCTGTCTGTCCTCACTCACCTAGGACGTGCTTTGCTTGGATAATTGGCTACACTCAGAGAAAGAGGGATTTCCCTTTTTACTTATTTTTATTTTTATTTTTATTTTTATTTTTATTTTTATTTTTATTTTTATTTTTATTTTTATTTTTATTTTTATTTTTTATAGCAATCTAAAACTCCTAATTTTCCCCACTGCAAACAGACACACTCCTCAGGTGTGTGCTAGCCCAAGGTGCCACCAAAACCACTGCAGAGCTGCCCTGGGCCAGCTGTGAGGGCGGATCATCATCCCAAGCTGCACTGGGCCACTGCCAGGGGCTGTGGCCATGGACACTGCACTGACCCCACTGCTGGGTTTGGGGCCATGGCAAACGTGAGAAGCTCAAGTTTCCTTGGAAACACTGGGGAGGATTGGGACATACTGGGGGTAATACTGGCAAATAATGGGAAAAATGGGGACACTGGGAACACTGTGGGGAACTCTGGAGAACATTGGGGCTTACAATGGATGACACTGGCGGGAACTGGAAGGGACTGGGAATAAACTCAGGTGTATTGGGTGGGATTTGGCCGTAGTAGGGATGAACTGGACTGTATTGGGAGGGACTGAGGGGGAACTGAGGTTGTACTGGGCTGTACTGAGGATGAACTGGGCTGTACTGCCAGGGACTGCAGGGGTTGAATGGGCTGTTCCCGCCTCTGCCGCCTCCCATTTGCCAAGCACCCTGCCTGTCACCGCCCACAGCCAATCAGTGTCAGGGATCGGGGCCTCGGAGGGGGTGCCTGGTGTCGGCGCCATTCTTTTCTTTTGCCTCCAACTCCCATCATGCCCCGTGGCCCAGTAGAGCTCATTGGAGTGCCTAAAATTCTTGCTGTGCCCTGTGCCCTAAGGAGACCGGTTAGAGCTCCCCAAGGTCCCCCAAGTGCTCCTGAACTGTACACGTTCCCCCTGAAAACCTCAAGTCGTGGCTTGGAGGCAAAAGTCTCCCCTAGGTGCCTTCCTGGACCTCCAGATGCCCTGTCCGAGACACTTCCGGGACTATAGCTCCCATCATGCTCTGTGGCGAGCATAAACAACCAATGCAACACTGCTTACAACTCCCATGATGCTTCACGGCCCTATTAAACTGTAATATACACACGCCTACAACTCCCATCATCCCCCGGGCCCCAGAGAGCCCCGTTACAGCCCCCCAAGTGCCCGCCTGGAAACTGAAAGGCCCCTGATTCCCCTCCCTTAGCTCCAAGTGCTGCCCTGAATGCATAAATGCTCCCCCACACCTGGAATTGTTCATCAGAATCTTTCAGTGCCCATCCAAGTGCCCACCCAGCTGCCCGAGGTGTACTCGAGACCCTTAAGTTCTCTCTAAATTCCATTCCCAGTCCCAAAACTGCGCCAGTTGTGCCCCAGAAATGTCTCCCTGGACCCTGAAGTGCCCCCTTGACCCTGCCTGAAAAGAAGAGGATAAAAAAGATGACAAATGGACTACAACTATTACTAATTATAATAATGAGTGAGAAAAAAATACCAAATAGAGCCTAATTAATAAATGAAGGGAACTGTATTACTTAGAACCTATGAAGATTAATTTTCCTTGGCTGAAAGAAATGTATTAATTTTTTAAAAAATATAAAAACTAAGTAATAAAAACCATTATATTTAGAAAAATATAGAACAAAACATTTAATAATTAAATATTAGCACTAAAGGATAAATTACATGAACATTTATGGATAATTTGGGATGCAGACATTGTTGCTCAGAGCCAGGGATGCCTGGCAGCTACCTCCAAACTGCCCTAAGCATTTCTTCATGCTTCACCTTTGCTTTCTTTTCTCTTTCCTGATGCAGATTTCTTCCTCTTGCCAACCCCTGTTCCCTCCCCTGCAAACAGCCCATCTCTGTTTGCCCTTTCCACTCCGGCCCCACTCCCCATTTAAATTCCTCAGCTACCACCATGGGAATATCCCTTGGGGAGCAGGATCCTCCTACAAGTGCTTCAGGAATTGTCTGCAGGCTCCTGCAGTGCCTCGTGCTGCTCCCTTGCCAGAGGCACCACAGGCCAGGAGGGCACAACTGGGTTGGTGTGTCTGGGTGTGGAGCTCCCTGTTCTGGGCCTCTGGAGAGGCTCTGCAGGACTAACAGGATGGGCTTTGGGGCTGTGTGGAGAAGCTGAGGGACCTGGGCTGCTGGAGCTTCTGAAGAGGAGGCCCAGGGCAAATGCTGCAACTGCTCCAGGGATGGTTTCAGAGAATAACAGAATCAGCCAGGCTGGAAAAGATCTTGGAGATCATGAAGTCCAACCTGTGCCCTGACACCACTTTGTCTACCCTGAGCCTCCTCTTCTCCAGGATAAATATCCCAAGCTCCACGCTCCAGCCCTTCCATGTCCTTCCTAAATTGGGGGCCCAGAACTGGACACAACACTCGAAGTGTGGCCTCACAATTGCTGAGCACAGGAGAAGAATCACTGCCCTGCTCCTGCTGGCCACACCATTCCTGATCCAGGCCAGGAGCCATTGGTCTTCTTGGCCACCTGGAGACACTGCTGGCTCATGTCCAGCCTGCTGTCCATCAGTGCCACCAAGTCTTTTTCTGCCTGGCCACTCTCTAGCTACTCTGTCACCAGCCTGTAGCACTGCAGGAGTATTTGTGGCCAAAATGCAGGACTCAGCACTTGGTCTTGTTAAATCTCACCTTGTTGGATTTGGGCCCTGGATCCAGCCTGTCCAGGTCCTTGTGCAGACCCCTCCTACCCTTGAGCGGATGCACACTCACACCCAGCTTGGTGTCATCACAGTTTTGCAAGGCCCTAGAGTGTCATAATGGTCTCCATGATTCCATGAGACCTCCCGGTGTGACAATGTCCCTTTATTTCCATGGGATCCCTTGGTGTAACAAAGTCTCTTGGATCCTTGAGCCCTGCAGTGTCACAATGGTGCCTTTGTCCCCAAAGGCCCTGCAGTGTCTCAGTGGATCCTTGGTTCCCATGAGGTCTCGCAGTGCAGCAATGCTCACCTTGGTTCCACATCGTCACAATGGCATCCCTGTCCCAAGGGCCACCACAGTGTCAAACATGTTTACTTCATTCCATGAGTCCCTGAGGAGCAGCACTGGCCCCTTGGTTCCATGGGCCCTGCAGTGTCACAATGGCCCCTTGCTTCCCCAGGGCCCTGCAGTGTCACAATCATCACAGAATCATGCAGGCTGGCAAAGACCTTTGAGAGCATCAAGGCCAGCCTGTGACCCAACACCACCTTGTCACCCAGACCATGCCACTCAGTGCCACATCCAGTCTATACTGAAACACTTTCAGGGACAGCTACTCACCCACTTCCCTGGGCAGCCCATTCCATTGCCTAATCACCCTTTTTGTGAATATTTCCTAATGTCCAGCCTAAACATCCCCAAGTATCTTAGGGCTGTGTCCTCTTGTCCTATCACTGTTCCCTGACTGCACCCTCCTGTCAGGGAGTTGTAGAGAGTGATGAGGTCTCCCCAAACCTCCTCCTATCCTGGACAAGCCACCCCAGCTCCCTCAGCCACTCCTCACAGGACTTGTGTTCCAGACCCCTCACCAGCCTTGTTGCCCCTCTCTGCACATGTTCCAGCCCCTCCATGTCCTTCCTAAATTGGGGGCCCAGAACTGGACACAGCACTCAAGGTGCTGCCCAACCAGTGCTGAGCACAGGGGAAGAATCACTGCCCTGGTCCTGCTGGCCACACCATTCCTGATCCATAGGAGTCCAAGGGGTTGGATGAGGGAAATGCTGGAAAGGGGGTGGGAACAAAGTGTTATTGATTGTCAGCCATGAAGGGTCTTGATTTTCATATCCATTCAGATTGCATTAAAAGGTGCTGGGGGTCAATATCATTTGGACATGGCTGATATCCTTCTATAAACAGGAAAAACAACAATACAGAAATTCTCTCCGCATTGTTTCCAATAATGTATATTCAATTGGAATGCACATCTGAGATCTTTATAATTAACCACGGAAGAATAGAAAACTTCAATTATTCCCAGAGGTCTTTTTTGCTAGGGTGTTTAGAAGAAATGTTTACGAGTCTTTGCCACTAAATTCCTGACCTGAAGAGCTCAAGAAAGAAGAGGCCTCCAGAACAGTAAAATTCATCAGCATCCTCCAAGTGGCAGAGGATGCATCCTCATCAGAGCAGGAATGAACAGAAATGGGCACAGCTTTGTGGCTGCCCCAGCTCTGGGATGGGCCCTGGGCCTGGAGCAGGAGCAGCTCTGCAGAGCCCCAAGGCCAGGGCTATTGTGCTGGCCTGGGCAGATGGGATGGCAGCAGGGGCTGCAGAGCTCTCAGGAGCTCAGGGAGAGGGCAGCAGGGCACACAGGGAGCCTCCTTTTGCCTTGGCCAAGCACTTCCCCAATGACCACCCCAATGACCACACTCACTGACTACACCCACTGCCCAAACCCCATTGCCCACACCTGCTGACAGTACCCACTGACCGAACACAATGACCATCCCTACTGACCAACACACATGGACCTGCCCAATGACCACACCCACTGACCACACCCTTGGCCCACAAAACACTGCCTACACCCCACTGACCACACTCACTCACCACACCCACTCACCCCTCCACCACTGACCACACCAAATGACCCCACCCACTGACCACCACCCATGACCACACCACTTGACCACCCAACTGACCACACATGCTTACCACACCCCACTGACCTCCCAACTGAACATGTCCACTGACCACAGCTAGTGATCACATTCCACTGCCCACACCCACTGACAATGCAACTGCCCACATCCACACACCTCTCCCACTGACCAAACACACTGACCACCCAAACCGACCAAACACACTCACCACATGCCACTGAGCACCTCCACGGATCACAGCCACTGACCACTCCTCTACTGCCCACATCCACACACCTCTCCCACTGACCAAACACACTGACCACCCCAAATGACCACACCCACTGACTGCACCCACTTACCACTCTGCACTGCTCAGACCCACTGACCACCCTTCACTGACCACCCTCCAGCGACCTTCAAAGTGACTGCACCTACTGTCCACACCCACTGTCCACAGTAAGTGACCACACCTCAATTCTCACATCCCACTGACCACCGCGACTGACCACACCCACTGACTGCACCCCACTCACCCCCCAAATGACCATACCTCCACTGAGCATACCCACTGAACACATCCAGGGACCTCATCCACTGACCACAATGAATGACCATTCAACTGAGCACCCCTCCATTGACCACAACCACTGACCACACCTTCTGCCCACACCCACTTCCCACATCCACTGACCAAACCTACTGGCCACACCACTGCCCACATTCCCCTGCCCACCCAACTTACCACATTCACTTCCCAAAGGCCAGGGGACAAGGTCCAGCTGTGGGAGTCCAGAGTAGTCCTCTGGCCTGCTTGGGGGTCTCAAAACCCCCCTGGCAAGGGTCTCAAAGACCCCTGAGTGAGACCCTGGTGTCTCAGGCACTGAATTCAACCCCCTGATGGAAATTACAAACACAGAGGGAATGGAAACAAGCCACCAAAATTAGTAAAGCGTAAATTAGGTTGTTAGAACGTAGATAAATAGACTTTTAGTAATGTTTGTGATAAGACACACGTGGCCAAGATGGAAGATTTGGGGGTGTGGATACCTCTTCTTCCTTCTTCTCCGTGTCATCCATGCTGGGTGACACGCTGGCACTTTTAGATTGGACGGGGTCAGAGCGGGAGTGTTTAATAAGACTGTATTGTATTGGAAAATAATTGCAAATACCTAGTACGTAATTTAGACTATATAAGATAAGTCCTGCCTTTCTTAGGCAGATTCTGCCTTGGACGTCTAGCAAGCAGACTGCTGCTCGCTGGACAAAGCATTCCTGAGATAAGGAAGAATAAACAACCATGAAAGTCTCCAAAAACAGTCTCCTGCAGTCTCTCTTCGGTGGCTTCGGGGAAAAAACAGGATGTAAACCACTTTTATGTCATCCTGAGGTGATCTCAAGGCTAAGGAGACACCTCGGGTTGTGACATCCAGCAGCTGTGCTGGTTCTGCAGTGCCACCAAGCCCCTGGTCCCATGGGTTTCTGTACTGTCAGCAGCGGTTCCTTGGTTCCAATGATGTCCTGCTGGGTCACAATGGATGTTTGGTTTCATGAAGTTCCACAGTGCCTCTATGCCCTACCTCATTCCATGAGCTATCACGATGTCAAGATGGACTCCTTGGATGCACAGGGTAACTATGGACAATTGACTCTTACAGCCCCACTGGGACACCATAGACTCCTCGGTTCCATGATGTTCTGGTGGTGTTGCCACAGCATCCTTGCATCCACAGTGTCACAATGGACCACTGGACCCGCTTGGCCTTGCTGTCACTCCTATCTTCCATGTGGCCCCCTCAGTGCCAAAATGGCCCCTTTGTTCCATGAGGAATTCAAAAGTTTTGCATAAACACTGAATGAATCCTGCTTAACACACTTGGGAACATCTGTTTGCATTCAAAAGAGGGGTTAAAGGTGAGAATGGCACCAGCAGCTTAAATCTGCAACAGAGATCCAGGGAAAGGACAGGAACAGAGGGTTCAGCTGAAAGATAGACTATTCTGCTTACAGAGATCATTTCTTGTCACATTGTCTCTTGTAGAAAGCATTACAGGCAGCCTGTACTAAGCATGTGGCTCCTCAGTGGGATTTGTTGTTAAGAAAACCTACTCAGGCTTTTCCATACTTTCCTTACAAATAGGAAAACATTTCCTGGATCTGTTTGCAGCCAGAGCCTTGAGGAAAGGAGGTGGATTTGGGGCTGAGTCCAGGAGCCTCAGGCACTGAGAGAAGGTTGAAGAAGCTGCTCAAGGAGTCAGAAGCAAAACTCCAAGTCCCTTGGAGCATCAATGGCCCCACTGAGGGCAGGGACTGCCAAAGGCTCCCCAGGGACTGGTGAGAGCAGATCCTTGAGGCCAGGATTGCAGGAGCCAAAGGCTGTGAGCAGGAACTGCAATGCTGAGCAAGGCCTGGGCTGCTTGGAGGCAGCAGAAAGGCCAAGGCCTGAGCCCAGGCCTGGCCCAGCAGGGCCTGTCCCTCACGGGTGGCTCGGGGCTGTTCCTGGGGCACTGGGATGGGAGGGGCAGCAAGGACAAATGGCATCACCCTGTGTGACACTCCAGATGCTCATGGAACCAAGGGCCAGTGTGACACTGCAGGGCCTCATGAAAACAAGAGGCCATTGTGAGCCTGAGGGCTCCTTTACTCAAGCTTGGTGCACAGGAGAATCACCAGCCAGATATTTTCAAGAGGTCAAAATGACACAAAATTTTACTGGCAAAGTATAGAAAATCAAGGAATGCTTGAAAAGGATTTAGTACAACATCCAATTCAACATAAAACACTTGTCATAGCAGGAACTTCATTAACTTATCCCATTTAACCTTAGAAACCTTTAAACACTTCAGTTGTTGAGATACCCAAAACTGTTCCATATAAAGAACATTAGGAGAGGAGAGAGAGAGAGATAGAAAGACAGAAGCTCTATAGAAAGACACACACATGGCTGCCAACCCCTAGAGTTCCAGTGTGGATGAGACACAGACCCAGCAGAAGGCAGGGTACAGACCATGGGCTGAGCGCCTGCTCCGTGTTTTAAGCCCCTGGGCCTTCGTGAGCCTCCCCCCAGGTGGGACTTGTGATTGCTGGGTCAATCAGAGCCTGGGTCAGCACCAGCCCACTGTGTGAGTGACTGACAGCTCATCCCGAGGTGTCTGGGACATTGATCTCATCCAGCCTCTGGTAGCGACCATGGCGACGTTGAGGAACCTCATGGAACCAAGTGGCCACAGTGATACTGTGGGGCCTCACGGAACTCTAGGAGTCCACTTTGACTGATAGGCAAGATGTCTTTAAAGAGAATTCAATGACTGAAATTATGGGTGTTAACATCTTTGAAATGGGACTTTTTGTCTCTATTAACTTCAAGCAACTGGTTTATTAAAGAGCCCAGAAAGCTTGGCTCCTGAAACAGACAAGGATCTGCATGAGCTTGTCTTTATGAACTTTGGGGTAAAATGAAAGGTTCAAGAGTGGAAGATGTGGCAGGCAGTTTGCAATGGCTTTTCTTTCCTAGTACCTCAGCCAATGGGGATAGGAAGAGGGCAAGGTGCAGCCAGGAGTTTAGGATAAAAGGAGGCTGTACACTCTGGATCCTTGAGAGAGAAAACCCCGTGTGTGTGTGTGCCCTGGTGGACTCTTTAATTTTGTTGAAATAAAGCTGAAGGACTCCTCTATCTCCTTTATGGACAATGGCTTTTCATAGCATGATTTTCCGTACATGACACTATGGAATGTCATGGAACCAAGGAGCCATTGTGACACATCAAGGCCTCATTGGAACAAAGGGACCATTGCTGACACTACAGAAACACATGGAACCAAAGGGCCATGGTGGCAGTGTGGATCTATGGACACCATGGAGACATTATGGAACCTCATGGAACCAAAGCGACCATTGTGACACTCTGGCACCTTAGGGAATCTGGGGGAACCTTGTGCAACTCAGGACTCCTATGGAACCAAGGGTCAAGGATTAAGCTGTGAGCCCATAGAACCAAGGAGCCATTGTGACACAGCAGGGCCACATGGAGCCCAGGGTCCATGGTGACACTGCAGAAGCAAGGAGAATATTGTGACAAGGAGAATATTGTGACACTGTGGGGACCCAGGGAATCAAGGAGAACATTGTGACACTGTGAGGCCCCATGAAACCAAGGAAACATGGAACATGTCTGGCTGGCTGGGGCTCCTGGGGGCCACCTGACAGGTCTGGGTGACCTTGGTATGTTGAGGGCTGCTGCTTATCTGCCCCTGAAGCACTCGGGCTCTGTGTTCTCCTTCCTATGGGAGAGAACTGTCCTTCTCCTCCAGGGGCCCATGGCAAAAACTGAAATTCCTTCTCCAAATTTTCTTACATGAAAAGATTGTTCCCAGATTAAATCTGCCAGGACAGCCAGATCTGGCTGCCTTGACTACCTGGGGGCCACCTCTCACCTTCTTTTGAAACACTGGCATGATGTGCTTTTCTTATGGAAAAAGACCTCCCATCTCGACCAGCCACCCATGGCCAAAATTGGGAATCCACCTCCAGAATTCCCAATATGCAAGGACAGCTCCCAGACAAAAGCTGCCATGTCTGACAAGTCTGGCTGGCCTTGGCTTCCTGAGGGCTGGCTCTCATCTGCCTTAGAAATACTGGCGCTCTGTGCTTTCACTCCTAATGAAAAGAAATCTTGTGCCTTTCCAGGCACCCACAATAAAAACTGAGGTTCCACCTCCAAAAATCCTGATGTCCAAGGATAGCCCCTAGATGGAAGGTGCCAGAGAGACAGGTCTGGCTGGCTAGGCCCATGACCTCTCATCTTCTTCCAAAACACTTGGGCTTTGCACTTTTCTTTCCTATGGAAAATCATCCATCTGACTATCTGAAATTTGGATTCCACCTCCAAAACTTTGTACATCCAAGGATTGCTCCCAAGTGAAAACTGACAGGACAGACAGGTCTGGCTTCCCTTGCCCTCTTGGGGGCTTCCTCTCACCTGATTTCCAAACACTGGGGATTGGTGCTTTCCTTCCAATGGAAAGGAAGTGTCCTTCTTGTCAAGGTGTCCATGGTCAAAATTGAGATTCCTCCTCCCAAAATCAGTATACCCAAGGATTCCTCTGTAACAAAAGCTTCTAGTAAAAACAGGCCTTTCTTGCTTGAGCTCCCAGGAGCCACCTCTCATCTGCCTTTGAAACACTTGGCCTCTGTTTTTCTTCATATGGAAAAAAACTGTCTCTCTTATCAATGCAGAAATGGTCAAAATCAAGATTCAACCTCTGAAATCCCATATATCCAAGAAATGCTTTCAGACAAAAGCTTCCAGAACAGAGAGGTCTGGCTGGCATTGGCCTGTGATGGCTGCCTTTCATCTGCCCCTGAAACACTGGTGTTCTGTGTTTCCTTCCTATGGGAAAGAATTGTCATTTTCCTTCAGATGTCCATGTATGAAATAGGCATTCCACCTCTAAAATTCCATGTGTGTGGGGATTACTCCCAGACAAAATCTGCAAATACCATCAAGTCTGGCAGTCTTTGGCCTCTGGTGACTTGCCCCGCTCTGCCCCTGAAACACTGAGGCTCAGTTGTTTCTTTCCTCTGGAGATCATTGTGACACTGTGAGCACCTCATGCAGCCAAAGGGCCGTTGTGATCCTGCAGGGCACCGTGGATCCATGGAGACCTTTGAGGCACTGCAAGGCCCCACGGAATCATGGAGACCATTGTGACTCTGTGGGGCCCCATGGAACCAAGGGGACATGGAACAGATCTGGCTGGTTTGACCTCCTGGGGGCCACCTGACAGGTCCAGCTGACCTTGGCATGTCAACAGCTGCCTCTCATCAACTGTTGGAGAACTGGGCCCTCCAGCTTTCCTTCCTAGGGAAAAGAACCATCCATCTAACCAGACTCCTATGGCCAAAATTGATACTCCCCTTAAAAAATTCTTTATATCCCCAAGGGCTCTCCCAGACAGAAGGTGCCAGCACAGGATAGAGAACTCTGGCTGGCCTTGGCCTCTGGTGGTCACCCCTCATCTCAAGGAAGCTGTGGGGAAAGTATTTGAGCAGGTTTGACTACTGGAACATCAATGAGTCTCTCATCTTCTGAAAAACTCAGATATTCTTCTGATCATATGTCTTTTTTTTCTCATTGTGTATTATGCATGAAATGCTATTTTCAGATAAAAAATACTGTTCATATCACTCTAGCAGTGTTATCTCACACAAAACACCTCTTCTACATATGGATCCAGGTCACCTGTATAAGCAAACACAATAAAGAATCCAGCAGGAATTATTTGTCTCTGTTTCCAACTGTCACATCTCCTCTGGAGCTGGAGGTGCAGCCCCAGCACTTGGGAGGGCTCAAGGTCACAAGCTCAGCTCCCACACGGAGAACTTGTGGACCCTGGGGTGCCCCTTTCAGCCTCAGTGCCCAGAGCCTTTCTGCAACCTTCCCCCTGGAGCTGCTGCTTCCCTGCAGCCCCGGCCATGGACAGCAGCAGAACCTGGTGTGTCCTGAGCAGCAGTGCCAGCTCAGGGCCCTGTGGGGAGCAGGGGCTGGGCCAGCAGGACAAGCCAGCCCAGCCAGCCAGGACACACTCAGCTGGAGAAAGGGATGTCCAGGGAGAGGAGCAAGGGAGCGTTTCTGTGCCTGCAGGGAGGAATGCAGAGGAAGCTGCTGCTGGCCATTGTGACACAGCAGAACCCCATGGAACCAAGGAGAGCATTGTTACACTGGGAAAACAAGCAGAGCATTGTGACACGTGGCATCTCACAGAACCAAATGTCCATGGTGACACTGCAGATCTCCTTGGGACTGAGGAGACCATTGTGGCACTGTAGGGCATCAAGGAACCAAGTAACCATTTTAACACTGCAGAACCAAGGAGACATTGCTACGTTAAGGGGCCTCATGGAGCCAAGTGTCCTTTGTGATGCTGCGGAACAAAAGGGCCATTGGGACACTCTGGAGCCTGTTAGAAACAAGGGGCCACTGTGATATTTCAGGGCCTCATGGAACCAAGGAGAGCAGTGTGGAACTGCAAGGGCTCATGGAATCAAGGAACACTTGTGACACAGGTGTTTCCAATGGAACCAAATGTTTGTTGTGACATTGCAGAGCCTCAAGGAACCAAGGGGCAATTATGACACTTCAGGGCCTCCTGAAAGCAAGGAGATCATTGTGGCACTGCGAGGTCTTGTATAGTCATCAGCCAGTGTGGCAGTGCAGGACCTCATGGAACCAAGGGACATTTTAAAGCTGCAGAGCCAGGTAGACCTTTGGGACATAGTGTGGGGCCTGATTGAACTGATGAGAATATCGTGACACAGTGAGATCTTATGGAAACAAGGATCCATTGGGACACTTTGAGGTCTCATGTAAACAGGAGTCCAATTGAGACACTGCAGAGCCAAGGAGATCATTATGAAACTGCAGGGTCTCATAGAAACAAGGTGCCATTGAGTAACTTTGGGGGCCCATGGAAACAAGGCGACCATTGCGACATGATGGGAGAACATCACAAGCATTGTGTGGTCTCCACAGGTGGAGATGGTTTTTCACTTGGTAACATCCTACCCTATGAGGTTTCTGAAGCTTCTCTTCTCTTGAAGCCTTCCTAAGCCTCACAACAGTGTCTGCCGGAATGATATCCCCTCCCCATCCCGCAGCAGCCCTGCACTTCATTCCTCCAGCCTTGCTCTCCAGCACAGACATGGAGGTTCTTTGGGCTCTTGACTTTTCCTGCAGCCACCAAGGCCAGCTGAGCTCTGCCCTTGCCACAGCCAGCCCTGCCCAGCACAGGCAATGCAATGCAATGCAATTCCTTGTGTGTGCCTGGCCTTGCTGCCAGCCCCAGCAGGGGCTCCATGGCCCCTTTGTGCCGCGCTGGCCCAGCCATGGTGGCACAGCCCCTGTGCAGGCCCAGCCCAGGACAGGAGCATTGCGGGTGGGAATGGCCCCTGTGCCGTGGTGCCCACAGCAGCCCTGGGGCTCTGTGCCCCATGGCCTCCCTGCTGGGCAGCCTCTGCCAGCTCCTGCACAGCCCGTGGCACCTGTGGGCTGCACTGACAGCCCTGCCCCGGGCTCTGCCGGGCTCTGGGCCAGCAGAGAGGCCGGGCAGGGCTGGCCATGGCCGGGAACAGGCCCTGAGCCCTGCAGGAGGATGGAGCTGGGCCACAGCCAAACTCAGCCCAGGGCAAACCTGGGCTCAGCAGCCAGGGCTGGCAAGGGCTGGGGACAGAGGCTGGCGCTGACAAATGTCCTGGGCCCCCTCCCTGCTCTGTGCATGCCACCAAGGGCACAGAGCAGCCTCCTCTCTGGGCCACTTGCCTGTTTCCAGTGCCTTCCACAGGCGCTGGTCCTGCCCCACAAGGCCTGGCTGAGTCCTGCCCTGCACGCTCAGCCAGGCTGAGATGGACACTGCTGCTTTCTCTGGCAGGCTCTCTCAGGCCAGCCCAGCTCCCTGCAAGCTGTGCCAGCTGCCCTGAGCTCTGGGCAGCACCAAGGGCCTCTCAGCACAGCCCAGCCGGCTCTGGCCCCACAGCTCTGCTCAGGGCAGGGGCTCTGGGCAGTGGCCCCACGGCCTCAGCCCCTGGCAAGGGCACAGCAGCAGCTGCAGCTCAGACAGGACTCAGCCCCAGCCATGGGCAAGGTGCTTGGCCAAGGCAAAGGAGGCTCCCTGTGTGCCCTGCTCCCTCTCCTGAGCTCCTGAGAGCTCTGCAGCCCTGCTGCCATCCCATCTGCCCAGGCCAGCACAGCAGCCCCGGCCTTGGGGCTCTGCAGAGCTGCTCCTGCCTCAGGCCCAGGGCCCATCCCAGAGCTGGGGCAGCCACAAAGCTGTGCCCATTTCTGTTCATTCCTGCTCTGATGAGGATGGATCCTCAGCCACTTGGAGGATGATGATGAATTTTACTGTTCTGGAGGCCTCTTCTTTCTTGAGCTCTTCAGGTCAGGAATTCAGTGACAAAATCTCATAAACATTTCTTCAAAACACCAAAGAACAAACACTTTTGGGAATAATTTAAGTTTTCAATTCTTCTGTGGTTATTTAACAGGTTTCAGAAGTGTATTCAAAGTGAATATACTACATTGAAAACAATGCAGAGAGAACTGTTTGGTCTTGTCTTTTCTGTTTATAGATTGATATCAGCAGCGTACAATTGATATTGACCATCAGCACCTTGTAATGCAGTCTGAATAGATTGAAAATAAAGACCCTTCATGCCTGACACTGAATCACGCTTTGTCACCAGCCACCTCCCCACCATTTCCCCCATCGAAGCCCTGGGACTCCTATGGATCAGGAATGGTGTGGGCAGCAGGACCAGGGCAGTGATTCTTCCTCTGTGCTCAGCACTGGTTGGGCAGCACCTCAAGTGCTGTGTCCAGTTCTGGGCTCCCAATTTAGGAAGGACATGGGGGGTCTGGAGCGTGTCCAGAGAAGGGCAACAAAGCTCGAGAGGGTCTGGAATAAAAGTCCTGTGAGGAGCTGCTGAGGGAGCTGGGGATGTTTATCCTGGAGAAGAGGAGGCTCAGGGCAGACAAGGTGGTGTCAGGGCACAGGTTGGACTTGATGATCTCCAAGGTCTTTTCCAACCTCACTGATTCTGTGATTCTCTGAAACCACCCTTGGAGCAGTTGCAGGATGAGCCCTGGGCCTCCTCTTCAGAAGGTCCAGCAGCCCAGGTCCCTCAGCTTCTCCACACAGCCCCAAAGCCCATCCTGTCAGTCCTGCAGAGCCTCTCCAGCCCCTCCTCATTGCCCAGAACAGGGAGCCCCACACCCAGACACACCAGCCCAGATGTGCCCCCCTGGCCTGTGGTGCCTCTGGCAAGGGAGCAGCACGAGGCACTGCAGGAGCCTGCAGACAATTCCTGCAGCACTTGTAGGATGATCCTGCTCCTGAAGGGAGGTTCCCATGGTGCCAGCTCAGAAAATGAAATGGGGAGTGGGGTCAGAAAGGAAAGAGCAAACAGGGATGGGCTGTTTGCAAAGGAGGGGACAGGGATGGGCAACAGTAAGGAATGTGAACCAGGCAGAGTAAAGAAATCAAAGGTGAAGCAACAGAAATGCTCAGGGCAGTTTGGGGTGGCTGCCAGGCAGACCTGGCTCTGAGCAACAACATCTGCAGTGGGACAGGAAACTCACAGCTCATGGGAACAAACTTTCTGGCTGACTGCAGAGGCCACGACAAACCTGAGTGGTTTCCCTGCCGTCCCCCAGCCCTTGCTGGCCCCAGGGGCTGATGGCATTTGTGCTCACTCAGCTCCATCTCCCCACAGCAGCACCATGGGGTGCTGACGCCTGCTCTGTGCAGTGCAAACAGGGGCTCCTGAGCCAGTGCTGCCGTGGCTGTGCCTGCAAGGATGCGGCACCTGTGTGAGCTGGGGGAGAGGCCAGGGCTGCAGAGGGGGATGTTGTTGGCAGGTGCATGAGGACGCTCTGGGACGCTGCCCTGGGCTGTCCAGCGCAGTGGGGATGGATCAGCCCCTGCTCTGCTGCTCCTTGCCAGGGTCTCCCCTTGCAGGGCCCTTGCAGAGCACCAGCCATGCTGTTTGCCCCCAGCCTGCCCACGGCCAGCCTGGGGCTGCTCACGGGGGTTTTCTCTGCTCAGCACTGGCCTGGCCAAGTGTTGTGGAGAGAGCCTGGCCAAGGAGCCTGGAGCCCCCAGGCCCTGGCCTGAGGCGTCAGCGCTGCCCCAGCAGTGCCCATGGCCTGTCCCTGCTGCAGCCCCGGCACTGCCACCCCCAGGGCTGTGCCCGGCCCCGAGAGCACTCAGGCCCTGCAGCAACACGAGGGGCAGGAGGGCAGCGGGGCAGTGGCACGGGAGCAGCACTGGCAACACCAAGTGCTGCTGCTGCTGGGCACAGCTGCTGTGCCAGCACTGATCTGCCCCAGCTCTGCACACAGACATTGCTGCTGCAGCTCCAGAGAAGGGAACAAAAGGGGCTGGCTTCTCTGGGGAAAAATTTGCTGGGAGATCCTTTAATATGTTTAGAGCCACCAAGAGCACAGTCCCTCATTGATACAATCTGTGGCCACAGTAAAAGGTGGAGAGAAAACAAAAAAATCAAAAGCAAAAGGAAAAGAACAATCCCCAAAACCAAAACCAACAAGAACTATCAAAAGATCCAGTCATCAGTCTCCACACTGCAGCCTTGAGCTCCTGGTTCCTCAGGCTGTAGATGAGGGGGTTCAGGGCTGGAGGCACCACTGAGTACAGAACTGACAGAGACAGATCCAGGGATGGGGAGGAGATGGAGGGGCTTCAGGTAGGCAAATGTGCCAGTGCTGATAAACAGGGAGACCACAGCCAGGTGAGGGAGGCAGGTGGAAAAGGCTTTGTGCCGTCCCTGCTCAGAGGGGATCCTCAGCACAGCCCTGAAGATCTGCACATAGGAGAAAACAATGAACACAAAACAACCAAATGCTAAACAGGCACTAACAGCAATGAGCCCAAGTTCCCTGAGGTAGGAGTCTGAGCAGGAGAGTTTGAGGATGTGTGGGATTTCACAGAAGAACTGGCCCAGGGCATTGCCATGGCACAGGGGCAGGGAAAATGTATTGGCTGTGTGCAGCAGAGCATTGAGAAAGCCACTGGCCCAGGCAGCTGCTGCCATGTGGGCACAAGCTCTGCTGCCCAGGAGGGTCCCGTAGTGCAGGGGTTTGCAGATGGACACGTAGCGGTCGTAGCACATGATGGTCAGGAGGTAAAACTCTGCTGAAATGAAGAACAGAAAGAAGAACACCTGTGCAGCACATCCTGAGTAGGAGATGTTCCTGGTGTCCCAGAGGGAATTGTGCATGGCTTTGGGCACAGTGGTGCAGATGCAGCCCAGGTCAGTGAGGGCCAGGTTGAGCAGGAAGAAGAACATGGGGGTGTGCAGGTGGTGGCCGCAGGCTACGGCGCTGATGATGAGGCCGTTGCCCAGGAGGGCAGCCAGGGAGATGCCCAGGAAGAGGCAGAAGTGCAGGAGCTGCAGCTGCCGCGTGTCTGCCAGTGCCAGCAGGAGGAAGTGGCTGATGGAGCTGCTGTTGGACATTTCTTCACTCTGGACATAATCAGCTGTTCAAAGTAGACATTGACAAGTGGGACAAACCTCTTTGACTCAATCCTATGCTATTTTCTTAGAATTCTCTCAAAATACTGCTCTTTCTGTGGGGTGAATTTTGCTAAACTTGTTTTGAGTTTTAGGGTATTTGCTGCTGCTGAGTTACTGCCTCATCTTCAGCATTGCTCTCAGCCTGAACACTGGGGAGCCCAGAGAGAAAACAGGGCTCCCTGTGCCCCAGTGCAGTCAGACCTGCTGGTCCCACAAGGTGCTCTTTGCTCATTCCACCTCCCTCTATTTCAGGGTGACTGCACTTAAAACATGCTTGAAAAAATAAAGTGGACTCTTTGAAAGGTCTAATTTTAAAAGTCAATTTTCTCTGAAACTCTTTCTGTCTTTGCCTATGCAGATGGACAGGGAGGGATATCCAGCATTTTGGTCTGGCTCTCTGCTGCCTGGAGTTGTGCCTACTGGGAGCTGTTTCTCTCTATCCAAGCCTTGTCCCTGCCAGTGCTCCCAGAGCCCAGCCCAGCCCTGGGGGCTCAGCTCTGCCCTGCACACCCCTCCCAGCACAGGACACTGCCCTGGGGCATCTCCCTGCCAGCAGGGCCTTAAGGGCACCTCAGACAAACTGAGATGCTGCAAGCCAAGGTGCTGCTGCTGCTGTCTGTAGGCAGAGGAGGGTGAGGAGGCACTTTGTGAGGGAGATCTGAGGCAGATCTGCTGATCCCCAGGGGGACAGTGCAGGAGTCTCAGTGACACAGACACACCTGACAGCCCCTTTCCCTTCCCTTGAGGAGAAAGCTGAGAGCAGCCCTGGCCATGCAGCACCATCTGCACAGCAGGAGGAATCTGCCCTGATGGGGGTGGCTCCTTCCACCTCCAACTTCTCCCCACAGTGCATGGGGAGCTGCCAGGCAGGCTGAGAGCTGCCCCTGGCAGGTGGCACATGCCCTGGGCTGGCCAAGAGCCCTGAGGGCTGCAGGAGCTGCTCTGCAGGACAGCCCTGGGCAGCCCTGGCTGCAGCCCCAGCTTCAGCCCCTGCAGCCGTCCCTGGCAGCAGGAGCCGTCCTGCCCTGTCCCTCTGACGGTGCCCAGGGCAGCCCCGCTCTGCAGCACATCCTCCTCCTCCTCCTGTGCCTCAGAGAAACTGGGAGAGTCCTCCTGACACATGCCCCAGGCTGTGGGCTGTGCTGGCTCCAGGAGATCCCTCCAGGAGCACAGGGGACATTGCCCTGCACCCACACACTCACCATGTCCAGGGCTGGGAAGATGTTTCCCCAAGTGAAGTCTCAGCTCAATGTCTTCCCAGTGCTGATTGCCTTCAGCCTGTCTGTGCCTGGCTCCTGTCCCCTCAGTGCCTGCAGGCAGTGCCCTCAGCCCTGCTGGGCTGGGAGAGGAGCTGCTCCTCAGCAGAAATGTCTTTTTGAAGCTTTTCCTGGTTGCCATTATCTCCCTCTGTGCCAGGAGTCACAGCACAACGACTTTAATGACCCTCTCAGTAGTTTGTTCTTTTTTAAATTAGATTCAGTCCCTGAGAGAGTGTTTTTCAAAAATCCTCTCAAGAACTCAAAATTAAATTGAAACTTCAAAGTTTCTTGAAGTTTTAATGGGTCCCACTGAGAGACAGGACTGAGATAGTTCCCCAAGGTTCCAGTTAGAGCAGAACAATGGAGGCACTGGCGACACGTAGGAACAAGGAAAGTAAAGGTGTCTCTGATGCTGAGCAAACCTGGATGTGTTTCAGGAATGCAAAGGGCCAAGGCCTGAGCCCCAGCCCCTGGCAAGGCAGATCCTGTCCCTCCCTCAGTGCTCAGGGCTCTTCCCGGGCCACTGGGCTCTGGGGATGTGCAATGCCAAGGGCAGGAGCATGGGGCGGCCCCTGCCAGGCTGCTGAGCAGGGACAAGGAGGCAATGAGGCCCCAGCACAGCAAGGCTCACTTGTCCCCTGCTGGCCTCAGGCCCAGGGCCAGCAGCCATGGCCCAAGTGCTGCAGCAGTTGGCTCTGGCAGGGCCTTTCAGCTGCTGCCCATCCCTGTGCCCTGTGCAGCCCAGGCTGTCCTACGGTGTCCATGCCCTGCGCCTCTGTCCCTGCAGGCTGTCGGCATCCCCCGGCTGCCCCACCTCGCTGGCCCTTCCTTTGCTGACAGCTCTGCGTCCTGCCTGCCTCTGCCTGGCCACACAGAGCCTTGGCCTTGATACCAAGAGGTTCAATTCAATTTTTACTGTGCCTGTGAACTTTTAGCACAGGAACAAGGCATGCAGGGCTGCTTTCCCAGCAGGGATGGTTGGAAGACAAGAAGAAGACATCTGGCTCAAGGGTGCAGTCATAGAAAAACAAGAACTGAATCTGGCATTTGGGGTGGGTTTTATGGAAGTAGGGTAAATTTCTAATGCACATGTCATGACCAAATATAAGCAACACACTTGTAGAATGATGCGTCCACATAAGGATAGGAGTTATCCCACATTGGACTTGAGGCCTGAAAAAATCTGTCCTCTTTAACACCAGATTAATGTTAAGGAGTCTTATTCTGATATTTTGGAGATTTGGTGACAGCAAGGCCTCACAGAACTAGGGAGGCAACTGTGACACTATGAAACAACAAGGAACAAAGGGGCCTTTTGACACTGTGGGAGTTCATGGAACCAAAATCCATTTTGACAGAGTGGGGCCACATGGAACCTATGGTCCGTTTTTACATTGCAGTTCCTAGGACATCATTGTGGCACTGAGAAACCTCATGGAACCAAAAGTCCATTGTGAAAGAGAAAGGCCTCATGGAACCAAGGAGATCCAGCCATGGTGACACTGTGGAACCTCCTGCAGCCATGGGTGCATTGTGACACTGCAGGGCCTCACAGAACCAAGGAGTCCATTGTGACACTGCTGAACCTCACGGAACCACAGTGACCATGTTATACTACAGAACCTCGTGGGACAAAGGGTCCATGGTGACACTGCAGAACTGTTGCTGAGAGTAGGAAAGCTCATGGAACCAGAAGTCCATTGTGACCAAGGGGCCACTGTGACACTGTGGATCCAAGGAGACCATTGTGACACTGAGGAACCTCATGGAACCAAGGGTCCATTGTTACACTGTGGGGACTCATGAAACCAAAGGTCCATTGTGACACTGCAGGGCCTCATGGAACAATGGAGACTATTATGAAACAGAATCAGAGAATGAACAAGGTTGGAAAAGACTTTTGAGATCATTAAGTCCAACCTATGACCTAACATCCCCTCATCAACTTAACCATGACTCTGAATGCCATGTCCAGGCTTTTTGAATGCCTCGAGAGGTGGTGCCTGCACCACCTCCCTGGGCAGAAGATTCCAGTGCTCAATCACTCTTTCAGTGAAGAATTTTTTCCTGGTGTCAAATCTATACTACCTCTGGCTCATCTTAAGACTCTGTCCTCTCATTCTGTCAGTGGTTGCCTGGGAGAAGAGACTGACACCCACCTGAGCACAACCTCTGTTCAGGTAGCTGTAGAGAGTCTCACTGGAGACCATTGTGGCCACTGGGGCCACTGTAGCACAGCAGGGCCTCATGGAATCAAGGGGAGCACAGTGACAGTGTGGGGCTCCATGGGACAAAGGGGCCATTCTGACACTGTGGAACCAAGGAGACCTTTGTTACAGTACAGGGCACCATGGAACCAAGGAGGCCATTGTGGCACTGCAGGGACTCATGGAACCAAGGGCACAAGAGTGACACTGTGAGCTCCAAGGGACCAAGGGGGCATTCTCACACTGCAGAACCAAGGAGACCATTGTGACACTATGTGTCATCATGGAACCAAGGGTTCATTGTGACACAGCACAGCCACATGAAACCATGGTGTCCACTTTGAGACTTCGTGAAACCAAAGGGCCATTGTGGCATTTCAGGGCATTTTGTCACAAGGGGCCAGAGTGCACTCTGGGGCTCAATGGAACCAAGGGACCATTGTGACACTGTGGGGTCTCATGGAATCAATGGTCTGTTTTAACACTGCAGGGCTTTATGGAGTCATGGAGACTATTGTGACACTACAGGTGACACCTTGGAGAAGCTACCTAGAAGGTGAAGAGAATAAAGTGGATACTTATTAAAGGCCTTCAGTAGACACACCTTGGGCTGTCAAAAGCCTCCCAGAGGCTACACCCAAGATGGATGGTGGTAATGAGTTGTTGAGACAGATATAAATTTGGTCAATTTACATATCAGGGGTTTATCCTCCAGTTATAGCTTCAGGTAATAAAGTCATATTCCCCCAATTTTTTACCCCCCCCAATTCATTTTTGTTTATACGTTTCAGAGTCTGAGGCTGTAAGATATCCTTGAGCGTCAGAGGAATTGTTTTGTCTGACCAAAATGTAAAGACAATTAACTAACACTTTATATGGAATTTAGAGTTATGCCCAAATGCAGTAGAGGATTTGAAAAATATAAAGCTAATATTTTAAGGCTTTACAGACCTCATTCAACCAAGGGGCCACTGTGACATTTTGTGGCCCCATGGAACCAAGGAGTCCTTGCAAGCCTACAAGGCCTCATGGAAGAAAGGAACCATTGTGACACTGTGGGGTCTTATTGGGTCAAGGGGTGATTGTGTCACTGTGTGGAACCATTGAACCAAGAAGTCCATGGTGACACTACAGGGCCCCATGGAACTAAGGATTCATGTAACAGTGCTGGACCCCATAGAACCAAAGGTCCATTGTGACATTTCAGGGTCTCATGGAATCCTGGAGGTTGTGATGACACTTTGAAGCCTTGTTGAATCAAGGTACTGTGAAAGACATCATGCAATCAAGAAGACTCTTCTGCCATTGTGAGTCCCCACAGAACCAAGGGTCTGTTGTGAAACTGCAGCACCAAGGAGACCCCTACGACACTGCAAGGCCTCATGGAAAAAGGGACCTTTGTTACACTGGAACCCCATGGAAACAAAAGGCCAGTGTGACACATCTGGGCCTCATGGAACCAAGGATCCAATATGACACAACCATTGTGACACTGCAGGGCCCCATGGAAACAAGGGAACAGGTAACAGGTCTGGTTGCCTTGGCCTGACTGGTACAACTGCCCTTGGCATGTTGAAGGTCTCTTCTCATGTGCTCCTGAAACACTGGGGATCTGTGCTTTCCTTCAAAAGGAATAGAACTGTTCTTCTCATCCAGGCACCCATTGCCAAAATGGGATTCCCTAAAAAAATCCCAATATCCAGGGATTAATCCTAGACAAAAGCTGCCATTACCAACATGTCTGCCTCACCTTGTCTTCCTGAGGGCCAGCTCTCACCTGCCTTCAAACACTGGGGCTCAGTGCTTTCCTTGCTATGGAAAAGAACCATTCTTCTTCTCCAGGTGCCCATGGCCAAAATTGGGATTCCACCTCCAAAAATCCTACGATTCAAATATTGCTCCTACACAAAAGTTTCCATTGCAGACAGGTCTGGCTGGCCTTGGCCTCTGGTGGCTGCAGTTGATCAGTCCCTGAAACACTGGGGCTCCATGGTTTCCTTCCTGTGGAGACCATGGTGACACTGTGGGGCCCTCTGAAATGAAGGGGTCATTGTGACACTGTGGGACCCCCATGGAACCATGGAGACCATTGTGACCCTGCAGGGCCCCATGGAACCAAAGGCTCATGGAATGGGTCTGGATGGTTTGGCCTCCTCAGGGACACGTGGCAGGTCTGGCTGACACTGGCATGTTGAGGGCTGACTCTCATCACCCACTGGAGCACTGGGGCTCTGTGCTTTCCTTTCTATGGAAAAGAACCATCCCTTTTCCTGCTGCCTAAGGCTGAAATTGGTACTCCCCATAAAAAGTGCCCTATATGCAAGGCTTCTCCCAGCCAAAAGCTGCTAGGACAGACAGCTCTCACTGGCCTTGGTCTCTTGAGGGCTGTCTCTCATTTACCACCAAACACTGGGGCTCTGTGCTTTCCTTCCAGTGGAAAAGAACTGCCCTTCTTACCTAAGTGCCAATGGCCAAAACTGGGATTCAACATCTAAAATTGCATCTATCCAAGGTTTGCGCCAAGACAAAAGTATCCAAGACACACAGGTCTGGCTGTCCTGTCCTCTGGTGATTTTCTTAGATTATGAGAAGAATGTTTTAATTTGGCAAAATGTTTGAGAGGGTCCAGAAATCACCCGAAGTGGGGTTTGGAGGCTGCAAGAACATGACCACTGTATAAGGACAAAGAATCTCTGTGCTCAGTGGAGTGGAGACTGAGGACAGCAGAGGAGAGGCCAAACTGGACATGAGGAGAAAGGAATTTCTCTCCCAGGGTAGGGCTGGGGTGCAGCACATCCCCCAGAAGGAGTCTGGAGCAGCCCAAGGCTCTGTGTGGCCAGGCAGAGGCAGGCAGGATGCAGAGCTGTCAGCAAAGGAAGGGCCAGCGAGGTGGGGCAGCCGGGGATGCCGACAGCCTGCAGGGACAGAGGCGCAGGGCATGGACACCGTAGGACAGCCTGGGCTGCACAGGGCACAGGGATGGGCAGCAGCTGAAAGGCCCTGCCAGAGCCAACTGCTGCAGCACTTGGGCCATGGCTGCTGGCCCTGGGCCTGAGGCCAGCAGGGGACAAGTGAGCCTTGCTGTGCTGGGGCCTCATTGCCTCCTTGTCCCTGCTCAGCAGCCTGGCAGGGGCCGCCCCATGCTCCTGCCCTGGGCATTCCTGAAAAACATCCAGGTCTTCTCAGCATCAGAGACACCTTTCCTTGTTTTTTTCCCACTTGTCATGAGTGCCTCCAGTGTTCTGCTCTAACTGGAACCTGGGGACTCTTTTGAGTCCTGTCCCTCAGTGGGAGCCATTAAAACTTCAAGAAACTTTGGAGTTTGACTATAACTTTGATTTCTTGAGAAGTTTTCCTTCAGCTCCCTCTCAGGGACTGATGTCCAGGGACTCAGCACTGTTGGAAAATGCCAGCTCTATAGAGATGAGGCAACTGAGAGGCATTTAAAGATTTTATTCCATTATCAATCTTGTTGAAGGGTGAAACATAAGAGATGTAAAACTCAATGTCATTCTATCAGAAGCCAACTTATTTCTGGTTACAATATCTTATAAATATTAACTTTTGCCCCACAATGCTGCTAATACTTGTAACATCAATCACCTATTATTTTACCCCACATTGTCTTGCCACAATGCATCTTTTCACAGTTCTGATTCTCCAGAATATCTGGTCTTTTTGCAAGGCCATGGTTTGAAACTTATTTCTAGTTCAATCTCCTCTCAACAATGTCTTCTCTATTCCATTCTTTCTAAGTCAGCACACCTTATCTCAGAGTTTGCATACACATGTACAAGTGTACACATGTGTGAGCTTTCAGTCAGGCTTTGAGAATCCTTTACAACTCCATTTCTCACAAATATCAATCACAGAATGCTGCAATCACCTCTGCTCTAAAGAGAACAGTAACAAAAATACACCCTTTAAAATAGGAATGGATATTTCTAAGAGGCTCTTCAACATATTTCTCCATAACTGGAGTTGAAAATCTTCCGAATGAACTGCACTAGACCAGAAGGAAATCAAGGCAGGACCGTGGTTTGCTAGGAAACCTCTCAAGAATTCAGTCATAATTGAACTCCAAAGTTTCTGATGCCATTCATGGGTCCCACTGAGGGACACGACTGAGAAAGTGTCCCCAGGATCCAGTTAGAGCAGGAAATTGGAGGCAGAGATGACAATGGTGTGTGGAAATGCAGGCATGGAGAGCTCTCAGTGCCTTGTGCACACAGGCTCAGAGACAGAGATGGATCCAAAGCTTGACCTAAGACCTTGGAGAAAGCTTGGAGACTTAGAGCATTAAAAGTAAAATAGACATGAAACAAGAATATAAGTTTGTATTTATGTAGAAATGTGTTTTAAGTAAACAGAAACGTATTATGAAAGCAAAGCAATATATTAACTAAGACAGTAAAATATTTAGAAGTTTAGCAATAGAACCTGTTATACAGTTAGTTAGAAGCCTAAGATGTATCAATATGGGTTTGTGAAGTGTTATATGATTGTTTGTAAAATGACATATTGCAGCAAAGCCATGAGAAGCAAAGCAATTAATGATAGGTGTAAAGAGACGCTAGCGAACTTCATAGAAGTGTTTGATTGGTTCAAAAACTAACATAAGGCATTGTAACTAAGAATGAAGTGGCTTCTGATATTATGGCATTGAATGAAACACCTTTACTGTCTCACCCTTCTATGAGACTGATGCAGTAAAGCAATAAACCATCTTTTACAATGTCTCTCAATTGTCCTGTCTCTTGTAATATTAATCTCTCAATAGGGATTTTTTTGACATCAGGTTTACTCCATTGAATTCAATAGGCATGTAGGGACACCAAGTGTACTGCATTAAAGTCAGTGGGGATTTCGGGACGTCACATTTACCCTATTGAAATCAATAAAGATTTAGGGTAAACAGGTCTACTAATAAAATCAAATGGGATTTTCCACTAATTTGGGCTAAAATGGGGAAATTTGGGTAAATTTGATGGAAATGTTTGGCTGAATTCTGGGAATTTCCACTGCAGGATCGAGGTGCTGACTCTCTGGAAGTCTTAGATGAATTCCTGGAAGCCAGCCCTAAATCCCTGATCCCACACCTGTGGCCCGTGCTGGAGCTGTGTCTCTAGGTATGCCCAAAAATATCTGTTTCAGCACAAAATCTTAGAGTTCCAAGCCCAAAAGTGGGATTTTTAGCACCAAAAATGTTGGGACATAGGGTCTACCCATTGAATTCAAAGGTGATTGAGGGACACCAATCTACCCTACTGAAGTCATTTGGGGTTTGAGGAACACTGGATTTACCCAATTGAAGTCAATGTGGATTTAGTGACACCAGGTCTACCCCTTAATAGGGCTTGTTCAGGAAGGGTTACTGGTTAAACTGGGAGCACTAGGAGCAGCTAAGGGGGACACTGGGGTTACTGGGAGCACTGGGGCATAAGTGGGACCACTGGGAAATAAATGGGACCACTGGGAAATAAATGGGGATAAACAGGACTCTGGGTCTGCCCCACTGAAGTCAATAAGTATTTAGGGACACCAGGTCTACCCATTACAGGCAATGGGGATTTAGGGACACTAGGTTTATCCTGTCAAAGCAACGAGGATTTTGGGGACATCAGTTTGGGAGGGCTCCAGGGGTTTCAGGTGATCCACATGTTCAAGGGGTACCCAGGTTATCCAGGTGAGTTTTGGGGGTACCCAGGTGTTGCTCATGGAGGTCCAACCTTGACTTTTCCAACAAACCAGGACTTTAAATACCCAATTTGCTGTTTTTATACCAAAATCCATACCCATTGAGGGCCAACATTGACTTTTCCACCCAGTTGGGGCGTTTTTATCCCCAAATTCATCCCTATTGAGCAAAATGTTGGATTTTGGCCCAATGGGGAGGCCTGGCATTGGCTTTTGTGACCAATGAGGTGTTTTTATCCCAAAAGCCATTCTCACAAAAGTTGACTTTTCCACCCAATTCAGCATTTTTACCCCAAAATTCATCCCTGTTGAGGCCCAACATCGACTTTTCCACCCAATTTGTCTTTTTTATCCCAAAATTCATGTCTGTTGACAGGGTTGTTGGGTTTTGGTCCAACAGGGGCATTTTTATCCCAAAATCCATCCTCATGGAGTCCAACCTTGACTTTTCCAACCAACCTTGACTTTTCCACCCAATTCAGCATTTTTACCCCAAAACTCATCCCTTGTTGACCAAAATGTTGGATTTTGGTTCAATGTGGGCATTTTTATCCTAAAATTCACCCTCATGGAAATCCAACCTTGACTTTTCCACCCAACTGGGCATTTTCATCCCAAAATTCACCCTCATGGAGGTCCTACATTGACTTTTCCACCCAACCAGACCATCTTTTCCCCCCAAAATTCACCCTCATGGAGATCCTACATTGACTTTCCCACCCAACTGGAGCATCTTTTCCCCCCAAAATTCACCCCCAGTGAACAGAACTTTGGGTTTTGGTCCAAAGGATCCCAAAATCCATCCTCGCTATGGCCCAATGTTGACTTTTGGTCTTCTCCTTCCAACAGATCGCCCAACCCAACCCAACTTGACGATGATGCCCTCCAGCATCACTGTGGAAGGACAGCCCCTCGTCTTCCTCTGCGCAGCGCTGCCCGGCACTGCAGAGCGGAAATTTGGGTTCTTCCAGGATGAGCTCGAGGTCACAGACGGGATCCAGGAAGGTTCCAAAGCCGCCGGCGTCCGGCAGTGGAGAAGAGCGGCCGAACCGGACCGGGAACTTCAGCTGCCGCTACGAGGAGATGACCGAGGGACACTGGATCGCGTCCTACCCCAGCAATGCCATCCAGGTCATCGTCAGAAGGTGAATTTGGGGATTAATTTGTAATTTTGGGGATAAATCTGTGATTTTCAGGATAAATTTGTGGTTTTCAGGGATTAATCTGTGATTTAGTGGATAAATCAGGGATTTTGGGGGATAAATCTGAGATTTTGGGAGATAAATCTGTGATTTTGGGGATAAATTGGTGATTTGGGGATAAATCTGTGATTTTGGGGATAGATCTGTGATTTTGGGGATAAATTGTTGATTTTGGGATAAAGTCATGATTTTCAGGGATTAATCTGTGATTTGGGGGATAAATCGGGGATTTTGGGAAAATAAATCTATGATTTTGGGGATAAATTGGTGATTTGGTGATAAATCTATGATTTAGGGGATAAATCCGTGATTTGGGGAATAAATCTCTGATTTGGGGGATAAATCTGTGATTTTGGGGATAAATTTGTGATTTGGTGGATAAATTTGTGACTTTGAGGCATAAATCTGTGATTTGGGAGATGAATCCGTGATTTTGGGGGATAAATCCGTGATTTGTGGATAAATTTGTGATTTTGTTGGGTAAATCTGGGAGTTTTAGGGATAAATCTTTTATTTTGGGGTTAAATCTCTGATTTTTCTGGGCACTGGGATGGGCATAGAGTAACCTCAGCGTTGGGTTTGGACGGAGGTTGAGGAGATGCCAAAGTTGGGCCATGGTTCGGTTGGGTTTGGTTGGATTTAGTTTGATTGGGTTGAGCTTACCTGGGTTTGGTTGGGCCCTGGTTTGAGTTAGGTTTGGTTGGGCCATGGTTGGGTTTGGTTTGGTTTGGTTTGGTTTGGTTTGGTTTGGTTTGGTTTGGTTTGGTTTGGTTTGGTTTGGTATGGTTTGGTTTGGCTTGGCTGTGTTTGAGTTTGGTTGGGTTGGGTTGGGTTGGGTTGGGTTGGGTTGGGTTTGGTTTGGTTTGGGTTGGGTTTGGTTGGGTTTGGTTGAGACTGGTTAGGTTTGGTTGGATTGGGTTTGGTTGGGTTGTGTTGGGTTTGGTTTTTTTCTGTTTTGTTGGGTTGGGTTTGGTTGGATTTGCTTGGACCATGGTTAGGTTGGGTTGGCTTGGGTTTGGTTTTTGTTTTCTTGGGTTGGATTTGGTTGGGTTTGATTTGGTTTGGTTAGGTTTATGATTTGGTTGAGTTGGGTTTGGTTGGGCCATGGTTGTGTTTGGTTGAGTCATCCAACCAAATCTCTTGAATGTCCAAATTTGAGGATTTCTGGGATTTTTTCCCCATTTTTTCCAAAATACTGCGAATTTTCAGGGATGTGGTTCCTCTCCATCTTCTCCATCTTATGCATTCCCATCTCCAAAACATTGAATTTTTGTGTCATTTTTAGGCTTTATTGACCCAACCCAAGCCAAACTCAACCAGGGTCATGGTAGAACTTCTTACAAGCAAAAAAAATTGAGATTTTGGGAAAAACCTGGGTGGTTCCTCTCCATCTCCTCGATTCCCATCTCCAAAACATTGAATTTTTTGGGTCATTTTTAAGCTTTTTGGACCCAATCCAAGTCCAACTAAACCATGGTGCCATGGTGGCACCTGCTACAACTGAGAAAAAATCAGGATTTTGAAATAAAAATTGGTCAATTCTTCTCAATCTTCTCCATCTTCTCTATTCTCATCTCTAAAACATGGAATTTTTGGGTCATTTTTGGGCTTTTTTTGACCCGACTCAAGACAAATTCAACCGAGGCCATGCTGGAACCTCTTTAACCAAAAAAAAAAAAAAAAAAAAAAAAAATCAGGATTTTGGGAAAAACTGGACGGTTCATCTCCATCTCCTCCATCTTCCCCATTCCCACCTCCTCCAACCACCCAAAAACATTGAATTTCTGTGGCTGTTTTTGGGGGCTTTTTCCCCACCCAAGAAATCAAAAAATCGGGTTGGAAAATCGACAATTCCACAGAGTTTTCCCCCATTTTTTCCCTCCTCCCCAGATCCGTGTCTGGGCCCCTGTCCTGTCCGTGGAGCTGCCCTCAGGCGTGGTGGCCGCAGGCCACCGGCTCTGGGCTGAGCTGCGCCGCTACCCGGCACCTATTCCGGCAGCTTTGGGTTCTACCACGATGACATGGAGGTGACACCAAACAGCTGAACAGCTCCGAGCTGATCTTTCTAAATATTTCCCCAAGTTTCGCCCAGGGAATTTCAGCTGCCAGGTGAAGGAGGAGGTGGGAGGGGCCTGGCTGGACGCTCCGCCCAGCCGGGGCGTGGCCGTGGTGGTAAGATGTAAGTGGGGGAATTTTTGGGGAAAGGGAGGGGGGATTTGAAGTGGGAACGCTGACCACGCCCACTGTGATGACCACTGCCTGTGCATTGACCTCTCCAATGGACACACCCACCTCAGTGACCACACCCACCTGATCACACCCACCCACTGACCACACCAACTGACCATACCCAACCACTGACAACACCCACCCCACTGACCACACCCACCTGATCAAACCCACTGACCACACCCACCCACTGACCACACCCACTGACCACACTCATCAACTGACCACACCCAACTGATCAAACCTACTGACCACACCCAACTGACTGAGCCCCCAAACCCCTAAATTTAGCCCATAATTGAGCCCCTAAATTACCCCCAAATTACCTTTAATTTGAGCCCCCAAATCCCCAATTACCCTTAATTTGACCCCCCAAAGCCCCAAATTACCTTAAAATTGCGCCTCCCAAATATCCCCAAATAACCCCCAAAACTGAGCCCCCAAAACCCCCCAAATTGCCTTTAATTTGAGCTCCCAAAATCCCCAAATTTCCGCCCAAAAATTGAGCCCCAAAATCCCCGAATTTTCCTCCAAAATCCACCCCAAATTTTCTAAAAATTGAGTCCCAAAACCCTCCAAATTTCCTCCATAACTGAGACCCAAAATTGAGTCCCCAAAAACCCTTAAATTACTCCCAAAACTGAGCCCCCAAACTACTCTAAAATTGAGCCTCTAAACCCCTCAAACTTCCATCATAACTGACCCCCCATATCCCTCAAATTACCTTTAATTTGAGCCCCCAAAATCCCCAAATATCCTCCCGAATTTTCTTTAAATTGAGTCCAAAACCACTAAAATTTCCCCCAAAATTTACCCCAAATTTCCCAAAACTGAGCCCCCAAATTTCCCAAAAATTGAGCCCTAAACACCCAAATTGACCCAAAAGTGAGCCCCAAACCCCTAAATTTCCCCAAAATTGACCCTCCAAAATCCCCCAATTTTTCCCAAAATTGAGTCCCCAAGCTCCTGAATTTCACCTCAAATTGACCGAAAATTGAGCGTCCATAACCCCCAGATTTCCCCATAATTGAGCCCCAAAATCCCCAAATTTCCCCAAAACTGAGCCACCGAAACCCTCAAAATTTTTGGGGTGTGAGTTGGTGAAACGAGGCCAGAATTGGGGTGGAAATTTGGGCATCTAGAATTGGGGATCACCACGAGGAATTTTGGGGGATTTTGGAGGATTTTGGGTTTTTTGGGGGAGGTTTTGGGGAGACTTTGGGCTTTTGGGGAGATTTTGGGCTTTTGGGGTTTTTGGAAAAGATTTTGGGGGAATTTTTTTTTGTTTTGTTTTGGTTTGGCTTTTTTTTACGGAGGTTTTTGGGTTTTTTCAGGAAGATTTTGGGGTGTGGGGTGGGGAAACGAGGCCAGAATTGGGGTCGGAATTTGGACGCCAGAAATTTGGAGTCACCACGAGGGTTTTGGGGAAGTTTTGGGGTTTTTGGGATATTTGCTGACCCAGGTTCGGTTTTTTGGGGTGCAATTTTGGGCTTTTTGGGATTCTTGCCGACCCAGGATTTTTTGGGAGGGAAATTTTTGGGTTTTTGGGATGTTCACGGCCCAGGGATTTTTTGGGGGAAAATTTGGGGTTTTTTTGGATATTTTCTCACTCAGGGGAGTTTTGGGCTGTTTGCTGATTCAGGACTTCTTGGGAGAGAAATTTGGGGTTTTTAGGGTACTTGGTCACCCAGGGGGGTTTTAGAGGGAAAATTTTGGGATTTTTTGGGTGCTCATTGATGCAGTGGTTTTTTGGGGTGCTTTTGTGATTTTTGCTGACCAAGGTTTTCTTAGGGTCAGTTTTGGGGTGTTTACTCACCCAGGGTTTTTTTTGGGGTGGCAAATTTTGGGGTTTTTGGGGGTTTGCTGGCCCAGGTTTGTTTTTTTGGGGGAAAAAGTTTGGGGTTTTTGGGATATTTGTTGACCCAGGGGTGTGTTTTTGGGGCAGTTTGGGGGGTTTTGGGGTATTTGCTGCCTCAGGGGGGTTTTTTGGGGGGAAATTTTGGGGTTTATGGGGTATTAGCTGAGTCACGGCGGGTTTTAGGGGCAGTTTTGGGTAATTTTGGTGTATTTGCTGAATCAGGGTTTTGGGGAGTGCAGTTTTGGAGTTTTAAGACATTTGCTGACCCAGATTTGTTTAGGGTCAGTTTTGTGGGTATTTGCTGACTCAGCGGTTTGGGTTTTTTTTGGGGGGGGTGGAATTTTGGGGGTTTAGGGGTGTTTGCTGACCCAGGCTATTTTTTAGGGGATTTTTAGTTTGGGGAATTTTTGGGGTATTTGCTCACCCCGTGGTTTTTTTGGGGTGAAATTTTTGGTTTTCTTGGGGTGTTCACTGACTCAGGGATTTTTTGGAGTCAAATTTTTGTGTTTTTTGGGCATTTGCTGACCCAAGTGGTTTTTTTTTGGAGAGTGGTTTTGGGCTTTTTGGGTTTTTTTGGGGTGTTCACTCACCCAGGGTTTTTTGGGGGAAAAATTTTGGGGGTTTTTGGATATTTTCTCTCCCAGGGGAGTTTTTGAGGCAATTTTGGGTTGTTTGCTGATTCGGGACTTTTTGGGAGAGAAATTTTGGTGGTTTTGGTGTTTTTGCTGACCCAGGCTTTTTTTTTGGGGGGTGGTTTCTCAGCCTCAGCTCAGTTCAATCTCCTCCCATTGGTCGACAGTGTCGTTGTGGGCGTGGCCTCGCTGCTCCTCATGCTCCTATTGGCTGCTTGGCTGTGCCACAGGAGGAGGGGTCAGTGCGGGGGAGGGGAGGAATTCGCCCCAGATTTTCCCCCAAATCTCCCATTTTAACCCCAAAATTTCCCGTCAGTCCAAAATTAGAAAAAAAAAATTCCCCCGAATCACCAATTTAAACACAAATTTCTCGACTTTTGTCAAAAATTTGCTGAAAATTTGCCCATTTTGACCCCAAATTTCCTGTTTGAATTCCTAAATTTCCCCCTTTGATCCCAAAATTGCCCCCAAATTCCCCACTTTAACCCAAATTTACCCATTTTAGTTCCAAAAAGACCCTTTTGTCTCCAAATTGTTCTTTTTGACCCAAAATTCTACATTTTTCCCCAGAATTGGCCATTTTGCTTCAAATTTTTCCATTTTGGCCCAAAGTTGTCCCTAAACCACCCATTTTTACTCCAAATCCCCATTTTGATCCCAAGTTTCCCCAAAATCTCCCTTTTAAACCCAAATTTGTCCATTTTCACCCTCTAATTTTGACCTCAAAATTCTCCCTTTCCATCCAAAAATTGACCTTTTTGCCCCCAAATTGCCCATTTTACCTCAGGATTGTCCATCTTACTCTAAAATTCCCCGTTTTGACCTCAAATTCCCAATTTTACCCTCAAATTTCCCATTTTGCCCCCAAAATTGCCATTTTCAGTCCAAAACTGACACTTTTGCCACAAGTTACGCATTTTGACTCCCAATTGCCCGTTTTGACCCCCAAATTTCCTTGGAAGCTCCAATTTTAAACCCAAACCCATCAATTTTATGCCAGAATCGGCCATTTTGGCTGCATTTTGATCCCAAATTTCACATTTTCACCCCAAATTTCTCATTTTAGCTCAAAAATTAACACTTTTGCTCCCCAATTGTCCTCTCTGGTCCCAAAATTGGCCATTTTGCCCCAAATTCTCCATTGTTTTCTCCAGATTTGCCCCTTCTCTCCCGAATCTCCCAGTCTGATCCCCAAATTCCCCAAAATTGCCAAATTGTTCACCAAAAATTCTTTTGCCCTAAAATGTCCCCTTAAAGCCCCAAATTTCTCATTTTTGATTAAAATTTCCTGTTTTGCCCCAAAGTCTGCCCTTCAGCACTCAAATTGCCCATTTCGATCCCAGATGCCCTATTTTCTCCCAAATCTCTACATTTCCCCCCAAATTTCTCATTTTTACCCCAAATTTTCCATTTTCCTCCCAAACCAAACCCGTCCACCCCCACACTCCTGCATTTCAGCCCGAAACACCCCAAATTTCCATTTTTGCCCCTCAAATCCCCCATGATTTACCCCAAATCCTCTATTTTGAGCCCAAAACTTTGATTTTACAGCCAAAAATTCTCATTTTATTCCCAAAACTCCTGTTTTACCCCCAAAATCACTAACTTTGCTCCAAATTTCTTGTCTCCCCAAAATCTGCCTCATTTTGTCTCCAAACTACCTCAACCCAACACCGAAATCCCCAATTTATCTCCTAAAATCTCCTTTTTTCACCCCAAAAATCCTCAATTTGCTCCAAATCCACTTTTACATACCCCCCCAAATTGCTCTTTTTTCTCAGAATGAGTTTTTTTGACCAAAATGCTGGATTTTACCACCTATCCAGGGGGTTCTCACTGGCAGGGGCTGAGCCCTGGTGACAACACTGGGACTTTGCCCATGGGGGACCTCGAGGTGGCTGCCTGAGCTGGGCCACGCCTACCAAGATGGCTGACTATGTGCTGAGACCACGCCCCCAAGATGGCTGACAAGATGCTGAGACCACGTCCCCAAGATGGCCGACAAAATGCTGAGACCATGCCCCCAAGATGGCTGACAATGTGTTGAGACCACACAAAAAATGGCATCCAGACCACTCCCAAATATGGCTGCCAGTTCAAAGGTAACACCCCCAATATGGCAAACAAAATAAAGGTCACGCCCCCAAAATGGCTGCGATGGGTGGGGCGAGGCCATGGCGGCCAATGCGGATTGATGGAACCAATGGTACTGTGTCCTGATTGGCCGACTGGAATTTGGGGGGAAATAATTTTATGCAAATGAGATGTTATTGAGGGGCGTGGTGTTCTGAAGACATTACTAACAATTCATGCAAATTAAATGCAAATTAGGGTTACAGGAGGGTGTTAACAGTGTTCTTATGCAAATGATATGCTAATGAGGGTGGTGGTGTTGGAATTAGGGGTGTTTATGCAAAGGAGATGCTAAGTAGGGGTGTGGCCTTTGGGAATACTGAAGGTGCTCCTCTTAATTGGATGATAATTACGGGAGTGCATTGGAATTCTTGGATTTTTATGCTAATGAGATGCTAATGAGGGGTGAGGGAGTTGGGAATATTGTGTGTTTATGCTAATGAGATGGTAATGATGGGCACTGGGAAGTTCCTTGATGGGTCCTGGGACTGTTAGGCATCATTTATGCAAATTAGATGCAAATTAGGAACACAGGGAGGATCCCTGGGGTTGTTTAGAGGAGGGAATTAAGGGAGTTTTATGCAAATGAGATGCCAATGAGGGGATTGGCCCAGGGGGTCTGCTGGGATCGGCTGGAATGGGATCTACTGGGATGGGGTCTTCTGGGATCTAGGATCTGCTGGGGTGGGATCTTTGGATCTGGGATCTACTGGGATGGGATTTTGGATCTGGAATTTGCTGGGATGGGATCTGCTGTGATGGAATCTCTGGATCTGGGATCTGCTGGGATGGGATTTTGGATCTGGGATCAGCTGGGGTGGGATCTGCTGGGATCTGGGATTTGCTCGGATGGGGTCTGCTGGGATCTGGGATCTGCTAGATCTGGGATCTGCTGGGATGGGATCTTCAGATCTGGATCTTCTGGAACTGGGATCTTCTGGGATGGGATCTTTGGATCTGGGATCTGCTGGAACAGGATCTGCTGGGTCTGGAATCCTCTGGGGTGGGATCTGCTGGGAGAGGATTCCCTGGACCTGAGATCTGCCAGATCTGGGATCTGCTGGGTCTAGGATCTGCAGGGTCTGAGATGCACTGGTCTGGGATCTGTTGGGATCAGGGATCTGCTGGGTTCAGGGTTTCAGGTCAGAGATCTGCTAGGATGGGATTCACTGGACCAGGGATCCGCTAGATCTTGGATCTGCCAGGTTCGGGGTTTCTGGATCTGGGATTGGATGGGGCAGGATCAACTGGATGAGGAATCTGACTGATCTGGAATCTGCTGGATCCATCAGGGATCCATCAGGGATCAGGTTCCACTGGATCTGGGATCTGCCAGGTCTGGGATCTGCTGTGATGGGATCCCCTGGATTGGTAATCTGCTGGATCAGGGGTCTGCTGGGTTCGGGATTTCTGAGGCAGGGATCTGTTGGGGTGGGACCTACTGGATCAGAGATCTGCTGGATCTGGGATCTGCTGGGGCCAGAACCTCCCAGGTCTGGGACTGACTGTCACGATCCCCTCAACCCGAGCGGGAGTCATGATGGTTCGTTCGACCCCAGGGTACAAAAGACAAAAGGCAAGAGACTCAGGTTTTATTCAGCAGAAAGCAGCAATGCAGTTTATTGCTAGTAACAATTCAGTTTTGCGATAGAAAAGAGAGGGAGAGACAGAGAAAGAGAAGATGGGCATATAGCTACCAACAGATGGGACATGTCCTCGAGTCGTCCAACGATGGATGCGTCTTCAATCTGTTGGGGAGAAAGAGATCTCAAAGTCTTCTTTAGGAAAGTCACTTTTTATAGTCCTTTTCCAAAGTGAGTGGCTTTTGGCCAAAAGGTGGGGAGATTTATGGATTATTGTATGTGGAGATCGTAGCTCCATGATGCAGGTGCAGGGACAGGGTGCGATAACCAGTACCCTGCAGCGTACCATGACAAGCACCAGGCACAGCTACAAACAGTCCTTGGCAAGATCCACCTCGGCTCCAGGACTCAGGCGAGGGGTGTGGTCCCAGGGTCTCAGTCTCTGATGATGGTCGTGAGGCAGATCAGAGAAACTTCAGACAGACCCTCACATGCCTCTTTGTGGACACAACAAAGAACAGCATTCCCTCCCGCCTCCTCCCCTGAGAAATCCTGCCCCTTTGTGGACACAGCACGGTATTGCAGCCCCCCCATTCCAAGTAGTGCTGCCGTCTGGTGGACACAGCTCAGTACTGCAGCTTCTGGTCCAAGCAGTGCTGTTTCCTTATGAGACACATCGTGGTACTGAAGGCCACCCACCTCCAAGCAGTGCTGCCCTGTTGTGGGCACAACCCATTACTGCCACCCCTACCCTCCCTGAGGAGTCGTCCACCCCTGTGGACAAAACTCAGCACTCCAGCCCCCCTTTTCCACAAGCAGTGCTGCCCCCTTGTGGACACAGCCCCGGTATTTCAGCCCCTCAAAACACGAAGTGCTGCCCCTTGTGGACACAGCCCCGGTACCACAGCTCCCCCCATCGAGCTGGGCTGTCTTCTTGTGGACACAACCCTGTACTGCAGACCCCCATACCCAGCTATGCTGCCCTGTTTTCGACACAACCAAATACTGAAGCACCCCACCAATTTAAAGCAGTGTTGCCCCCATCAGTGCTGCCCCGCTTTTGTGGTCACAGCATAGAACTGCAGCCCCTACCCCCCTGAGCTGTGCTGCTCCCTTGTGGACACATCATGGTACTGCAGTCCCGGCCTCCTTAGGCAATGCTGTCCCTTGTAGACAGAACCCGGTACTGCAGCTCCCCCCTCCTTCACCCCCATTCTGAGCAGTGCTGCTCCCTGCTGGACACAAGCCGGTACTGCACCTCCCCGTCCCGAGAAGTGCTGCCCCATTTTGGACACAATCTGTTACTGCAGCCCCATCCTGAGCAGAGCTGCCCCCTTGAGGACACAGAATGGTACTGCAGCTGCCTCCTTCTGAGTAAAGCTTCCCTGTTGTGGACATAGCCAGGTACAGAAACCGGCCACCTTCTGAGCATTGCTGCCCCTTTATGGAAACAGCGTGGTAGAGCAGCCCTTCCCCCGCCCCCACCAAAAAAAATGCTGCCCCATGTGGACACCGCAGGGTACTGCAGCTCCACCCTTGAGCAGTGCTGCCCCCTTGTGGACACAACCTCGTACTGCAGACCCCCACTCCCAGCAATGCTGTCACCTGTAGGACAGAACCAAACACTGCAGCACCCCTTTCTCCTTAAGCTGTGATGCCCCATTGTGGACACAACAAATTCTGCAGTCCCCCCTGAGCAGTGCTTCCACCTTGTGGACACTGAACGGTACTGCAGCCCCCGCTTTCCCCGAGAAGTGCTGCCCCCTTGTGGACAGAACATGGTACTGCAGCCACAACACCTTCTGATCAGTGCTATCCCATTGTGGACACAGCATGGTACTGCAGTCCCTGCCCTCCCTGACCAGTTCTGCCTGCTTGTGGGCACAGCTCGGTAATGCAGCCCCTCGGCCGAGAGCAGTGCTGCAGCCTTGTGGATTCAGCATAGTACTGCAACCCTGTGCCCTGAGCAGTGCTACCCCCTTGTGGACGCCACCTACTACTGCATCCCCCTCCCCCAAGCAGTGCTGCCTTGCTGTGTACACAAGCAGTCAGCAGCCACCTCATTCTTAGCAGTGCTGCCCCCCTTGTGGACATAGCATCATACTACCACTCCCCCCTCCCCCCACTCCGAGCAGTGCTGCCCCCTGTGGACACAGATTGGTACTGCAGCATCCTCCGAGCAGTGCTGCCCCTGTGGACAGCAGTACTGCTGCCTCCCACTAAAGCAATGCTGTCCCCGGGGCACAGTCTGTACTGCAGCACCTCCTTCCCCAGATGTGCTGCCCCTTGTGAACACTGCAGCTCCCCCTCTGCTGAGCAGTGCTGCTCTCTTTGTGGAAAAAACCCGGTACTGCAGTCCCCTCCGGAGTAGTTCTGACCCTTTTCAGACACAGCATGATACTCCAGCACCCCCCCACGCCTTGAGGAGTGCTGACTCCTTGTGGACACACACATGGAGTTTTCTCTCTTGAGGTTTCAGAGGGTGCAGACTCCTTTTATCCTAAACTCCTCTCCGCCTGTTTCCCTCTTCCTTTCCCCATTGGCTGAGGTACTAGGAAGGTACAGGCTTCCCTACCTGCCTGCTCCATATCCCTTCTTTGAACCTGGCTTTTTCCCCTGAAGTTCAGAAGTTCAGCCTTGTGCAGACCCTTGTCTGTTTCAGGAGCCAAGCTGTCTGGGCCCAGTAAAAAATCTGGTGCCCAAAGTCAGTAGAAACATTACAACCCATTTCACAGACCTTAACACCCATCCCTTCACTATTCAAATGTTTTGTAAAGACATTAGCACACATCTTTCCTCTCACAGTGATGTTTCCTGTGCTGGTGGCAGTCTTTTAAGCCCAGCCTTCGGCCTGACCTCTCTGCTGTTGTAGTTCCATGGACAGAGGTTGTTGTCTCTTCCCCTTTCTATGGGCAGGCCGGTGTTCAGCCAACTCCACGGCCCCACCCAATGTCACTGTGCCCTGGGAAGACAAAAACCATCACTCAAAATGTCCCCATTTCTCCTTCTTCCCAGGCATTTGGGTCTGTGTGCTGCTAATTACCACAGGAAAAAGGAAACCCCTGTGACACTCTGGGGCCCCATGGAAACAAACATCCATTGTGACAGAACCTCACAGAACCAAGAGTCCATGGTGACACAACAAGGTCTTGTGGAACCAAGGAGTCCAAAGGTCTAAACCAGATCTTGCATGGCTCTGCCTTGGGAATATAAATCTCCATGGTGGCATCTTGACACACACTTGAGGAGGGTGTCTGTTTGTAATGGGGAAACTCAAGAGTTTTCAATTGCTTCAAAAAAAGAAAAAGGAAGAAAACCCCTGTTTGCCTGAGTGCAGCCAGATCTCCAAGCAAAGCAGGTCCCAGGTGAGAGAGGACACACAGGATGGAGCTGGGTAATGTGGAGCAAGGTTATCCACACTAGGTTAGAACTCAAGGCACAGCTTCTCTGAGCAGGCCAGACTTCCTGAGGAGAGACCTTGGATCAATATCAATGACAGAATGCTGCAATCACGTCTGCTCTAAAGAGAAACAGTAATGAAATACACCCCTTGAAATAGGAATACATATTTCTTAGAAGTTCTTCGAAATATTTCTCCATAACTGCAGCAGCACACCTTCCTAATGAACAGCACCAGACAAGAAGGACATCAAGGCAGAGCCATGGTTTGTCAGAACTTGCTTGATCCCAATGAACCCTGTTGTGCATTTGGTGCTAAGCCCTGGAACCTCAGGGCCTCAGAGGAGATTGCACAAACCTTTCTAGGAGTGCAAGTCAGAAGAAAAACCCAAAGTGTCTCAAAGCATTAATGGGTCCCACTGAGGTCCATCCTCAACACAGGCTCCTCATGGACTCCTTGGAGGAGAGAATTGGAGGCCATGATTACCCAAAAACTATTGAGACTCGGAGAGGAAAGGAAAAAGGAAAGTACTTTAAAAAACTTGAAGTACCTTGAAGCATTAATGAGCCCCATGGAGTGTTGTTACTGAGAAAGGCTCTCAAGAGACTAATTAAAGCAGGTAATTTGAGGCCATGATTGCACAAAGCTCTCAGAGACTCCAAGGCCAAAGCAAAACCCAAAATCCTTGGAAAAACCTGCAGTCCCTGGGAGCATGAAGGAGTCCCCAGGGCCATTCCTGACCAAGGCTCCCCAGGGACTGGTCCCAGCAGATCCCTGAGGCCACTGGGATGTGGGGGGATGCTGAAGGTAGGACAAGGGGTGACAGTGGCCAGCCTTGCTGGGGCTGTGCCAGGAGGCCCCAGTGGCTCAGGACAAGGTATCTCCTCCCAGCCCTTGGTGGCACAGACCCTGCTGTGCCCCAGGGCACCAGGACTTGGCTTCTCTTTGTCCCGACCTGTCATCACTGCCTCCATTGTTCTGCTCTAACTGGAACCTGAGGACATTTTCTTAGTTTTGTGCCTCAATGGCATCCATTAAAAGTTCAAGAAACTTTTGAAATTCAATTTAACTTTGAGTTTTTGAGAAGTTTCTTGAGCACACTCTCAGGGACTGAGTCTGATGTAAACAGCACCAAAGCCCCAAGGGGGTCATTAAAATCTTTGAGCTGTGTCTGTGCTGCTCATCTGGGCTGGGCTCCTGGCACAGAGCGACTCCCTTGCAACCAAGAAGAGCTTCAAAAGCACATTTCTCTTGCTGAGCAGCTCTTCTCACAGCCCAGCAGGGCTGAGGGCACTGCCTGCAGCCACCCCAGGCACAGCACAGAGGCACAGAGAGCTTCAATCAGTCAGGGCTGGGAAGATGCTCAGAAGTGACTGGGGCAGAATCACTCCCAGCCCTTGACACAGGAAGCCTCTGGCTGCAGGACAAGGCAGCTGCAGCTCCTGGAGCGATCTCCTAAAGCTGGAACATCCCAATGCCTGCAGACTCTGTGAGTACATTCTCTGATTCTCTCTTGTGCAGAGCAGCCAGGGGTGCTCAGGGCTGTCCTGCAGAGCAGGGTCCTGCAGCCCAGGGCGCTGTGCTGGGGCAGGGACTCTGCTGCCTGCCAGGGACAGCTCTCAGCCAGCCCTGGGAGCTGCTCACAGCACTGGGGGACAAGGTCTGGGTGGAAGGAGACAGCTGGTAAGGCTTGGAAGTGTTCTCCTTGTATGTTGAGGATGCTGCATTGTTCATGGCTGCTCCCAGCATGACATTTAACTCCAGAACAGTTCCAAGTGGATTATACAGGAAGCACAGTGAGGAAGGGGCTACATAAAAGGGAAAATCCTGATCTTATAACCTTCTGCTCTGGGTTGCTTAGATGGGAAATTGCACAGTGATATTCATCTCTCAGTTCAGGTTGAGAAAAAAAATTCTCTCAGATCTTAATAAACAAGGTAATGACAGAAATCAGCCCATGGTCCCTTATAGGCAGTGTCACTTTTCCAGCCTCCTCACGGTTGCTGTAATGTTGCCATCAGAGCCTGAGGAGAGAGAGCTGGCCCTGGGCAGTGTCCTGTGCTGGGAGGGGTCTGCAGGGCAGAGCTGAGCCCCCAGGGCTGGGCTGGACTCTGGCAGCACTGGCAGGGCCCAGCCCTGGGCACAGGGAAGCAGCTGCTGGCAGGGACAGCTCCAGGCAGCAGAGCCCTGGGCAGGCAGTGGGGGGAAAGTGCCACCAAGCTGGGCTGGGATATTCAAAGTCCTCTCCAAACTGAACTATTCCATGATTAACTTTATCATTTTTACAGATCCTCATGCCAAGACACTGCAAGTGTCCAACAGCAGTTCCATCAGCCACTTCCTCCTGCTGGCACTGGCAGACACGCGGCAGCTGCAGCTCCTGCACTTCTGCCTCTTCCTGGGCATCTCCCTGGCTGCCCTCCTGGGCAACGGCCTCATCATCAGCGCCGTAGCCTGCGGCCACCACCTGCACACCCCCATGTTCTTCTTCCTGCTCAACCTGGCCCTCAGCGACCTGGGCTGCATCTGCACCACTGTGCCCAAAGCCATGCACAATTCCCTCTGGGGCACCAGGAACATCTCCTACGCAGAATGTGCTGCACAGCTCTTTTTCTTTATCTTCTTCATTTCAGCAGAATTTTCTCTCCTGACTGTCATGTGCTACGACCGCTATGTGTCCATCTGCAAACCCCTGCACTACGGGACCCTCCTGGGCAGCAGAGCTTGTGCCCACATGGCAGCAGCTGCCTGGACCAGTGGCTTTCTCAATGCTCTCATGCACACAGCCAGTACATTTTCCCTGCCCCTGTGCCATGGCAATGCCCTGGGCCAGTTCTTCTGTGAAATCCCCCAGATCCTCAAATTCTCCTGCTCACACTCCTACCTCAGGGAACTTGGGCTCCTTGCTGTTAGTGCCTGTTTGGTATTTGGCTGTTTTGTGTTCATTGTTTTCTCCTATGTTCAGATCTTCAGGGCTGTGCTGAGGATCCCCTCTGAGCAGGGACGGCACAAAGCCTTTTCCACCTGCCTCCCTCACCTGGCTGTGGTCTCCCTTTTCCTCAGTACTGGCACATTTGCCTACCTAAAGCCCCCTTCCATCTTCTTCCCATCCCTGGATCTGGCCCTGTCAGTTCTGTACTCAGTGGTGCCTCCAGCCCTGAACCCCCTCATCTACAGCCTGAGGAACCAGGAGCTCAAGGCTGCAGTGTGGAGACTGATGACTGGGCGGTTTCAGGAACATTAAAGTACTGGCAAATTTCTGAAAATCACTTGTAATAAAATTCATCTTTGATATTTGTTGTTGGTTTCATTTTTGAGCTTTTTTTTCTTTGATCTACTTTTTTTAAATTTAATATTGTCCACAAAAATATAATTCTTTGTGCCATTTCCCATTTTGCTGTTCTCCACCTTCCCTGTGACCATAAACTCTGTCAACGAGGAGCGGCACTCTCACTGGCTTTAAATTAACTAAAGGATCTCCATCAAACTTTTCTCCAGAAACTGCCCTTTTGTTTCCTTCTCTGGACCACCAGGAGCAATGGCTGTGTGCAGAGCTTGGGGCAGATCAGTGCTAGCACAGCATAATCCTGGTGTGGGGAGATGGAGCTGAGTGAACACAAATGCCATCACAACTGGGGCCTGCACAGGCTGGGGCACGGGTGGGGAAACAACTCAGGTTTTTTGTGGAGGCCTCTGAAGGTTTGTTCCCATGAGCTGTGAGTTTCCTATCCCACTGCAGATGTTGTTGCACAGAGCCAGGGCTGCCTGGCAGCCACCACCAAACTGCCCTGAGAATTTCATTTGCTTCACCGTTGACTTCTATATTCTTCCTCATAAAAATTTCTTCCTCTTGCCCAGCCCTGTTGCCTCCCCTGCAAACAGCCCATCCCTGTTTGCCCTTTTCTCTCTGGCCCCACTCCCCATTTCTGTTCCTGAGTTGCCACAATGGGAACATCCCTTGGGGAGCAGGACCATCCTATAAGTGCTTCAGGAATTGTCTGCAGGCTCCTGCACTGCCTCCCTTGTCAGAGGCACCACAGGCCAGGGGGACACATCTGGGCTGGTGTGTCTGGGTGTGGGGCTCCCTGTTCTGGGCAGTAAGGAGGGGCTGGAGAGGCTCTGCAGGACTGACAGGATGGGCTCTGGGGCCTGTGTGGAGAAGCTGAGGAACCTGGGCTGCTGGACCTTGTGAAGAGGAATCCCAGGGCTCATCCTGGAATTGCTCCCTGGTGGTTTCAGAGAGTCACAGAACCAGCCAGGCTGGAAACGAGCTTGGAGATCATCAAGTCCAACCTGTGCCCTGAAATCACCTTGTCTCCTTCGAGCCTCCTCTTCTCCAGGATAAACATCCCCAGCTCCTTCAGCCACTCCTCACAGGACTTGTGTTCCAGACCCCTCTCCAGCCTTGTTGCCCTTCTCTGGACACGCTCCAGCCCTTCCATGTCCTTCCTAAATTGAGGGGCCCAGATCTGGTCACAGCACTCGAGGTGCTGCCCAACCAGTGCCGAGCACAGGGGAAGAATCACTGCCCTGCTCCTGCTGGCCACACCATTCCTGATCCAGGCCAGGTGCCATTGGCCTTCTTGGCCCCGTGGGCACACCTCTGGCTCATGTCCAGCCTGCTGTCCATCTGCCTGACCGCTGTTCAGCCACTCTGTCCCCAGCCTGTAACACTCAGTCGTTGTTGTGGCCTGACAGTAGGACCTGGCTCTTGGTCTTAAACCTCACCTTGTTGAATTTGGGCCCTGGATCCAGCCTGTCCAGGTCTCTGTGCAAAGCCCTCCTACTCTCCAGCAGATCCACACTCCCAGCAAATTTGGTCTCACTGAGAATCCATGAGGCCCTGAAGTGTCACGATGATCTCCATGATTGCATGAGGCCTCCCAGTGTCACAGTGTCCCTTTGGTTCCATGGGACTCACAGTGTCAAAAAGTCCCTTGGATCCTCGGGTCCCCAGTGTCACATTGATGTTTTTGTCCCTCAAGGTGCTGCAGTGTCACAGTGGATCCTTGGTTCCATGAGGTCTCACAGTGCAGCAATGCTCTCCTTGGTTCCACGGTGTCACAATGGCTCTTGGTCCCCAGGGATGCCACGGAGTCAATCATGTTTCCTTTATTCCATGAGTCATTGAGAAGCGGCAACGGCCCCTTGGTTCCACAAGGCTTTGCAGTGTCACAGTCTTCTCAGAATCACCCAGCCTTAAAAGACCTTTGAAAGTATCAAGTCTAACCTCTGACCCAACACCATCTTTTTAGGTAGACCATGGCACCGAGTGCCACATCCAGTCTTTCCTGAAACAGTTCCAGGGACGGTGACTCACCTACCTCCCTGGGCAGCACATTCCAATGCCCAATCACCCTTTTTGTGAAGAATATTTCTTAATGTCCAAACTTAATGTCCCATTATGCAGGTTAAGAGTGTGTTACCCTGGAGAAGAGCCTGAACCCACCCCTGGCTGCACCCTCCTGTCAGAGATTTGTAGACAGTGATGATGTCTCCCTTGATCTTCCTCTTCTCCAGGATAAACAATGCAGCCCCTTCAGCCACTCCTCACAGGACTTATGTTCCAGACCCCTCACCAGCCTTGCAGCCCTTCTCTGGACATGCTACAGCCCCTCCATGTCCTTCCTAAATTGGGGGCCCAGAACAGGACACAGCACTTGAGGTGATGCCTTCGAGCTGAGACTTCACTTGAGGAAACATCTCCACAGCCCTGGACATGGTGAGTCTGTGGGTGCAGGGCAATGTCCCCTGTGCTCCTGGAGGGATCTCCTGGAGCCAGCACAGCCCACAGCCTGGGGGATGTGTCAGGAGGACTCTCCCAGTTTCTCTGAGGCACAGGAGCAGGAGGAGGATGTGCTGCAGAGCGGGGCTGCCCTGGGCACCGTCAGAGGGACAGGGCAGGACAGCTCCTGCTGCCAGGGACGGCTGCAGGGGCTGAAGCTGGGGCTGCAGCCAGGGCTGCCCAGGGCTGTCCTGCAGAGCAGCTCCTGCAGCCCTCAGGGCTCTTGGCCAGCCCAGGGCATGTGCCACCTGCCAGGGGCAGCTCTCAGCCTGCCTGGCAGCTCCCCATGGACTGTGGGGAGAAGTTGGAGGTGGAAGGAGCCACCCCCATCAGGGCAGATTCCTCCTGCTGTGCAGATGGTGCTGCATGGCCAGGGCTGCTCTCAGCTTTCTCCTCAAGGGAAGGGAAAGGGGCTGTCAGGTGTGTCTGTGTCACTGAGACTCCTGCACTGTCCCCTGGGGATCAGCAGATCTGCCTCAGATCTCCCTCACAAAGTGCCTCCTCACCCTCCTCTGCCTACAGACAGCAGCAGCAGCACCTTGGCTTGCAGCATCTGTGTTTGTCTGAGCTGCCCTTAAGGCCCTGCTGGCAGGGAGATGCCCCTGGGCAGTGCCCTGTGCTGGGAGGGGTGTGCAGGGCAGAGCTGAGCCCCCAGGGCTGGGCTGGGCTCTGGGAGCACTGGCAGGACAAGCCTTTGATAGAGAGAATCAGCTCCTAGTAGGTACAACTCCAGGCATCAGAGAGCCAGACCAAAGCTCATATCCCCCTTGCTGTGCATCTGCATAGAGAAAATAAAAGATTTTAGGAAAATTAATTCAAAAATGGAGCCTTCAAAACAGCTAATTTTTTCAAAAGTTTTAAGTGCGACCACCCTGAATAAGTGGGAGGTGGAATGAACAAAGAGCACCTTTGTGGGACCAGTAGGTGTGACTGCACTGGAGAAAAGGAGCCCTGTTTTCCCTCTGGTCTCCCCAGTGTACAGACTGAGAGCAATGCAGAAGACTCAGCAGCAGCAGATACCTAAACTCAAACAAGTTTAGCAAAATTCACCCACAGGAAGAGCAGTATTTTGAGAGAATTCCTAAGAAAATAGCGTAGAATTGAGTCAAAGAGGTTTGTCCCAACTTGTCAATGTCTACTTTGAACAGCTGATTATGTCCAGAGTGAAGAAATGTCCAACAGCAGCTCCATCAGCCACTTCCTCCTGCTGGCACTGGCAGACACGCGGCAGCTGCAGCTCCTGCACTTCTGCCTCTTCCTGGGCATCTCCCTGGCTGCCCTCCTGGGCAACGGCCTCATCATCAGCGCCGTAGCCTGCGGCCACCACCTGCACACCCCCATGTTCTTCTTCCTGCTCAACCTGGCCCTCACTGACCTGGGCTGCATCTGCACCACTGTGCCCAAAGCCATGCACAATTCCCTCTGGGACACCAGGAACATCTCCTACTCAGGATGTGCTGCACAGGTTTTCTTCTTTCTTTTCTTTATGTCAGCAGAGTATTTTCTCCTGACCATCATGTGCTACGACCGCTACGTGTCCATCTGCAAACCCCTGCACTACGGGACCCTCCTGGGCAGCAGAGCTTGTGCCCACATGGCAGCAGCTGCCTGGGCCAGTGGCTTTCTCAATTCTCTGCTGCAAACGGCCAATACATTTTCCCTGCCCCTGTGCAAGGGAAATGTCCTGGGCCAGTTCTTCTGTGAAATCCCTCACATCCTCAAACTCTCCTGCTCAGACTCCTACTTGAGGGAAGTTGGGCTCCTTGCTGTTAGTGCCTGTTTAGCACTTGGCTGTTTTGTGTTCATTGTTTTCTCCTATGTGCAGATCTTCAGGGCTGTGCTGAGGATCCCCACTGAGCAGGGACGGCACAAAGCCTTTTCCACCTGCCTCCCTCACCTGGCTGTGGTCTCCCTGTTTATCAGCACTGGCACATTTACCTACCTGAAGCCCCCCTCCATCACTTCTCCATCCCTGGATCTGGCCCTGTCTGTTCTGTACTCGGTGGTTCCTCCAGCCCTGAACCCCCTGATCTACAGCCTGAGGAACCAGGAGCTCAAGGATGGCTTGAGGAAAATTATTAGTAATATTTTTCAGAAGGAATAAACTCTCATTCTCCTTTGTAGTTTTTACAATGTTACTCATTAATGCCCACTCTGTGTCCGGTATATTTTGCTGTTGACACAGGTGTTATGCTTCTATGAAATTTGTTCACAGAAAACTTTTTGCCTCTACTCTTTTGTGCTTTAGTATATGTTATTCTAGTGGCACCCAGATACTGCAAAAACAAAGTGCTCTACTTCACATGTGTTTAAACAAAATAAAATCTCAGCATTGTCTTGTTGCCCTGACATATTTATTCCTGACTTCTCTGGAGCTGCAGGGTTGGTGCCTCTGGGCAGAGCTGGGGTGAACAGGGAACCCCAGTGCTCCTCACTGCCTGGCAGCCCCTGGGATTCTGCTCCATAACCTCCCCTTCCTTCACTTCCACACTCCCCTTCAGAGCCCCTGTGCTGGTTTAAGGCCTCAGGGCTCTCTCAGCTCAGTCCCAGTCCTGCTGTGTGACTGTGCAGGCACTGCAGGCAGGGACAGGCTGTGGGCACTGCTGGGACAGAGCTGGGCTCTGCAACAGCATTTCCATCATGCAAGGGCATCTCCCCAGGGCAGGGCCTGAAAGCTTCAATCTCCTTCCCAGTTTGCTCTCCAGGATGTTCCCAACACAGCACCCTGGAGAGGAGAACAGCAGTGAGCAGCAGAAGTGTGGCAGTGTTCAGGGTGGGGCTGTCCCAGCAGTGCCCCTGCAAAGCCAGCGCTGCTTCCAGCAGTGCCCTCTCACCCCAGGGCACAGAGGTTGTTCTTCCCTGCCTGGGGGGACATCAAGTGACCAGGTCAGAGTCTGTGTTTGCAGTGCAGGGACATTCCACAGCCCTGAACATCCTGTGTGTGTGTGAGGGGACATAAACCCAGTGAGCACAAACACCTTCAGCTGTTGCTGGAGTTTCCAGAGAGTAACTTCCCCTGGGAACCCCTGGATGCAGGGCTGGGATGAGCTCTTATGCCCAGATCTTCAGTGTCCATCCCTACAGCCATGGGGCACCTCGGGCAGGGGCAGGGCAGGGTGGTACCCACAGGGCTGAGTTTCCTGCCAGGCTCTGGCAGTGGCAGCAGACCCCAGGGAGCCCCTGCCCATGTTGCAATGAACTGTCTGTTTTTGTGCCAGGGAAGAACTCGTGTCCCTGGACACCCCTGGGGCTGTGAGCAGGGCATGAGCCCAGCTCAGGGGTGGGCACCTGACAGAGTCCTGACATTCCTGGCTATGCCCATAAGAGTAGAGGTGGGCAAGGTGAATGTGGTTAAACTCCTCTGGGCATCAAGTGACAACAGATTGTCTCTGTCACTGTCCCTCCTTACTCAGAAAACAGGAGAAAATAGGGTGAAAGAATTGTGAGTCAGCCTAAAGAGAGATTAATGTTAGGGGGACTTAAAAGCAAAGGCCAAATGAAGAAGCAAGGAAGACCATGGAGAGGCAAGAATTCAGCACAAGAATTCAGCACATGTAGTGGTTGCTCTGGAAGACAAATATAGTAATACAGAAGATCCATAGACCCTCTTGTCCCCCTCATTTCCCTGCTGATCAGGACATCCCATGGAATGGAAGATCCCTTGGATCAATCCAGCCCAGCTGTCCCATCCCTGTGTCCCCAGGAACACTTGCCCACCCCCAGGCCATTGGTTTGGGGGTTGCAGAGATGCTTCATGTGGGGCCAGCCCTGCTCAGGAGCAGCCAAAGCCTTGGGCTGGGACCAAACCAACTCCAGCCATGAGAGCCAAGCAAAGCAGGGCAGGGGCTGCTCTGGGCAAAGGGAACTCCATCCCAGCCACACCCAGGTTTAGGGACCTCAGGGGACTCTTCCCACCTCTGTTATTCCACAATTCAATGAATCTTTTCCTTGGAGAGCTCTTTGAAGACAGAATTGAGAAATAGGCAGAAGCAGAGCTATAAAGTGCACCAGGACAAACAGAGCAGCTCCTGTGAGCAATGAACCCTCCCAGGGCAGTGCTGTGGCAGGAGAAGCACCCAGGAGGAGGAGGATGAGCTCAGTGCATTTGTGTGTGTCCCAAGGCACTGAGGGTGAGGATGGGCAGAGGTCAGGGCAGGACTGGCAATAGCAGGGCAGAGCCAGGGGCAGCGAGATGGGAGTGTCCAGCCTGCAAGGACACAGAAGCAGCTGTGGGATAGAGCAGGACAAGCTGTTCTGGACATGGCCAAGGGCCCTGGCAGGGCTGGCAGTGCCCAGGAGAAGCCAAGTCTTGGTGCCCTGGGGCACAGCAGGGTCTCTGCCACCAAGGGCTCTGAGGAGACACCTTGCCCTGAACCACTGGGGCCTCCTGGCACAGCCCCAGCAAGGCTGGCCACTGCCACCCCTTGTCCTGCCCTCAGCATCCCCCCACATCCCAGTGGCCTCAGGGATTTGCTGGGATCAGTCCCTGGGGAGCCTTGGTCAGCAATGGCCCTGGGGGCTCTTTCATACTCCCAGGAACTGCAGGTTTTTCAAAGGACTTTGGGATTTGCTTTTGCCTTGGAGTCTCTGAGAACTTTGTGCCATCATGGCCTCCAATTCTCTCCTCCAAGGAGTGCAGGAGGAGCCTGTGTTGGTGATGAACCTCAGTGGGACTGACACTGAAACTGCATGAAAAACAGAAACTCCCTTAACAACATCTTCTCAGGGCTGGAGAATTTAGGCATTACTTTCTTCTGGCCAGATATTATTGTGGCCAGCATGTGCAATGGAAATCATTCCACCCACTCGTGCCTGGTTTGTGCAGTGAAAATCCTGCCATCACAGATGGCTCTTTACTTGGCTTTTCACATGTTTACACAGACAAAACTCAAAGAAATTCATGTTTCATTGAAGAAATTAATTGATGTAAATTGCACAGTTCTTAGTATTTGATCTCCTGTTGGTTACTGATCCCTTTGCTTTTGATGGGAATTACGTCTCATTCTTTGATTGTTTTACCAGTCTTTTCCCAGACCAGGTGCCTCCAACCACAGTGGGGGTGATGTTTATAAATGTTCATTTACACCGTGTGTATCTTTTGGTTACTCTCCATCTTTAGATGTTCAACTCATCGGGCTTTGCCCAACCATGGCGAACACAGTCTTTTGAAGAGAAACTTCAATTCCTCTCCTCCTGGACAAAGGCGAACGAACCCCTGAATGAAGTTACATTAAAAAATCCTAGAAGTTGTATCATTGGCAACAATTCCATTAGGTTCAGTGTCACAATGCTCTCTTTGGTTCCATGAGGCTAAGCAAGAGTTACATCAGCACCTGGGTTCCACAAAGCCTTGCAGTGCCACAGTTGGTTTTTGTTCCATGGGGCCCCACAGTGTCACAATGCTCTCCTTGGATCCATGAGGCCCCACAGTGTCACAACTGTCCCTTCATTCCATGAAGCCCTGCAGTGTCACAACGATCTCTATAATTCCATGAGTCCCTACAGTGTCCTGCACTTTTACATGAATCCTTGGTTCCATGGTACCACAAATGCCCCTTGGTGCCACGAGGCCCCACATTGTCACAATGGCCCCTTGCTTCCATGACACTGTGTAGTGTAACAATGATCTCCATGATTCCATATTGCCCTGCAGTGTCACCATGGACCATTGGTCAGTGAGGCTCCATAGCGTCACCATGGTTTCAGGAAGCCCATGGTGTCACTGTGGTCCCCTTGGTCTACAGGCTCTGAAGTGTCACAATGGCCCTTTGGTTCCATGAGGTTTTGGCAGAGTCAGAGTTCACTCCTTGGGGTCAATGAAGCCCCTGCTGATTCACCGTGCCCCATGGTTCCATGAGTGTCCATAGTGTCACCATGGTCTCCTTGGATCTGCAGTATCTCAATGGTCTCCTTGGCACCATCCTGTGTCTCAATGGCTTTTGGTTCCATGAGTTTCCACAGTGCCACAAGAGTCTTCTTGGTGCCATAAGGATAAAAAAATTCCACATAAACATTGAGCATAAACCCACCTGGGAACATCTGTCTGCATTCAAATTAGGGGTTAATAGTGAGAATGGCACCAGCAGCTTCCATCTGCAACAGAGATACAGGGAAAGGACAAGGACAGAGACTCCAGCTGAAAGACTCAAAGAGTTCACAGAATCACAGGGTTGATAGATCAAGATCATCAGGTCCAACCACTGCCTAACACATTCATATGGCACTGAGTACCATACCCAGTCTTTTTTTAAACACATCCAGGGATGGTGTCTCCACCAACCATGGGCAGATCATTCCCGTAATTTATCATCCATTCTGAAAAAAGTTTTTCCTAATATCCAATCTATATTTCTCTTGGTGCAGATTCAGACTGTGTGCTCTCATTCTGTCAGTTGCTGCCTGGTAAAAGACCAAGCCCCACCTGACTACAGCCAACTTTCAGTATTTGTAGAGAGTGATAAGGTCACCCCTGAGTTTACTTTTCTTCAGGATAAACAACCCCAGCTCCCTCAGTCACTCCTCACAGGACTTGTGTTCCAGACCCTAACCATCTTTGTTGCCCTTCTCTGGACATGATCCAGCCCCTCCATGTCCTTCCAAAACTGGGGACCCAGAACTGGACACAGCACTCGAGGTGCTGCCCAACCAGTGCTGAGCACAGGGGAAGAATCACTGCCCTGCTCCTGCTGGCCACACCATTCCTGATCCAGGCCAGGAACCATTGGCCTTCTTGGCCACCTGGGCACACTGCTGGCTCATGTCAAGCCTGTTGTCCATCAGCACTTCATCTTGTTAAACCTCACCTTGGTGGATTTGGGTCCTGGATCCAGCCTGTCCAGGTCCCTCTGCAGAGCCCTCCCACCCTCCAGCAGATCAACACTCCCAGGCAACTTTTTGTCACCACGGTTCCATAAGTCCCTAGAGTGTCAAAATGGTTTCCATGATGTGTTGGTTTCACGTGGTAAGGGGAGAGGGTGGATTCACCTCAGGGATGGCTCCATGAGGCTGGGGAGCGGGAGGCACTCTCTCGTCTCTGGGAGCTTCCCCTGTGAGCTGCTGGCACCAATCAGAGAGCTGATTTGGTGATGGATAGCTCGGGAAATCAATGAAAAAGTTATTTCGTTTTCACAAATCACAGTTGGATCAAGTTAACTGCACTCTTTTGGTTTCCGGTCTCTGGAGGTGTGGGGGTCCCTGGCTGGGGGCTCCAGCCCAGCTCCGGGCTCGGCCTGGGGTCCGACCCAGCACTCCGGCTCTGCAGGGGGCCCAGCTCAGGACCCCGGCCCTGGGCTCAGTGGGGGGCCAGGCCCGGCACCAGCTCTGCGGGGAGCCCCTGGCTTGTGGGGCCCCCGGGCTCTGCATGGCCCCGGCACCAGCCGCATGCCTCCAGCACCAGCCACACGGCCCCAGACCTGCTGGCTGGGTTCAGCTCGCCTTTCCACGTGGCAGAGAAGGACTTCAGCTGCCCACGTTTGTTTCTTCGCAATCTGGATACAATTTTAACTTCTTTCTGCCTGGATGGAATCCTCGATCTTCTAAGTTCCCCTGAATAAAAGAAATAAAGCATGGAGACTACAAAAGTCAGCAGGATGAAGACAAAGTTCCTGGTGGGAAGAGATTGAAAAGATGCAAGTAGCTGAAAACCTTTTTTGTGGGCTGTGGGGATTGTGACTTCACTAAAGTTCCTTTAAACTGTGGAAAATACATCGGGGGTTGAAATATTTGAGAAAAGGACCCTTTGCCCCGAGGGAATGGGGGTCTCTGTTCTGGAACTGGAATATGAACAGAGACATTTGATAGAGAAGCCAATGAAGAGAATTCTGGTTTTTGCAGCCTGCCTTTAAAGGTAGTACCCCATGTGTGCATCGTAACCCATAACACGGCTCTGGAAGGACTATGTAAATGAGAGGAAAATTCATAGTTCTGTGGGTCTCGAGCGGACGCAGACTGTGAAGGTAAAGACACCCCCTAAACCATAACCAGAAAAGGGACTTTTCTCTCTGAAGAAAACTGAACTGATTATTTGGGTGTATAGCTGACTGAAGTGTTCTCTCTGTATGTTGTTGGCAAGAAATGCGGAATGAAGGCGAGGAGGGAACAATCTAGGAATTTTATCCTGAATTCTAATTCTTCTTTTTGTATTATTAATAAACTTCTTCTTGTACCTTTTTAAGTTTTGAGCCTGCCTTGTCTCTACTCTTGGGTCCTGTCTCAAAAAGAAATTAAATATATTAAGGTTGGCAAACCCAAGTCACACTGTGACACATGATTCCTTGGGCCTCCCAGTGTCACAGTGTCTGTTTGTTCCATGGGACTTCTTGATGTCACAAAGTCCCTTGGCTTGTTTGGCCTCACAGTGTCACAGTGGATCCTTGGTTCCGTGAGGTCTCGTCGCTCTTCAATGCTCTCTTTGGTTCCACAGGGTCACAATGGCCTCTTGGTCCCAAGGGCCACCACGGTGTCAAACATGTTTCCTTCATTCCATGAGTCCCTGAGGAGCAACACTGGCCCCTTGGTTCCATGGGACCCTGCAGTGTCACAATGGCCCCATCATTACACGAGGTCCTGCTCTGTCACAATGCTCTGCACACTTCCACAAGGGCCTGCAGTATCACTGCAGCCTCCTGGTTCCATGAGACCTCTGAGTGCCACCATGAATTCCTTGGTGCTGCAGAGTCACAATGGAGCCCTGGTTCCACAAGATCCTGCAATATCACGAGGGACCCTTGAATCCATGGGGCACCACAGAGTTACAGTTGTTCCCTTAGTTCCAAGAATCCCTGCAATGGAACAGTGGCCCCTTGGTTCCATTGAGCCCCAGGCTCTCACAAGGCTCTCCTTGGTTCCACAGTGGCACAATGGCCCCTTGGTTCCACATAGCCCGGCAGTGCCACAGTGGCCTCTGTGGTTCCATGAGGACCCAGAGTGTCACAATGGACTCCTTGCTTCCATATAGCCCCACAGTGTCCCCTTGGCTCTGTGGTGCCCTGTCGTACACAGTGTCACCATGGTCCTCTCAGTTCCACGAGGCCCTGCAGTGTCACAATGGCCCCTTGCTTCCCCAGGTCCCTGCAGTGTCACAATCATCACAGAATCACCCAGGCTGGAAAAGACCTTTGAGAGCATCAAGTCCAACCTGTGACCCAACACAACCTTAACACTTAGACCATATGTCCTGGGGTGACGTTACGATGCTTTGTATCCCCAGTCGTGTGTGATGTTCATGTCTGGAATTATGTTCGGTGCTTTCAGAATTGACTCTGAAAGTGAAGGTTTGTTTTGTCTAGTTAGCTGGTGCCCCTCCCCCATCGTCTGGGCTTAGGGAGGCTGGCTGGCTTTGCTTTTGTTTTGCTTGCTTGGCTTCTGCTTTGTTTGCTTGGCTTGGCTTGCTGGCTTTGCTTTTGTTTTTGTTTTTTTTTTCTTATTAGTTAGTTTAGCTAGGCAGTCCAATTTACTTCTCTGGACTGTTTTCTTTGCTTTCCTTCTACTGTTTTCCTGAATACCATCCAAACCTGTTCCAGACCGGGACCTGTGAAAATATCGAGGAGCACCCGGAGTCTGCATTTTCGTGATAAGCATTCAGCCCTCCCAAGCGCCAAAGATCTTCTGAGTTTGTTCATCCTCTCAGACTGGTGAAAGAGATTCTTTTGTCATCTGTGGCTGGTTTTTTTGTGTTGGGGAGTGGGTTTTTTTTTGTTTGCTAAATAAACAGGTATTTTCCACTTTTCCTCTGAGGAAATTCTTCCCGAACCTGGTGGTGGGGGGAGGAGTTTTGGGGGTTTGTTCTCTGGGGGGCTCCTTTTGGAGATTTTCCCCTAATTTGTCCTAAACCAGGACAAATATAATGTGGTGCCAAACTTCAGGGGCTCGAGAAAGTGGAAAAAACTTTATTACTTTGTGTTGGTATAGATGTTGTTTGAATTTATAATGTCTCTTGGGGTGGAGGCCGGCATGTGTTTCTGGTCACTAGGGTTTTTGAGGTCTTAATACCTCTGTGGTCCCTAGGATTATTTTCTTATCCAGAAATAGCTCTGGTATTGTCCCTTATACGTAGTTTCCGTAGTACAGGGGCACTGACCAGAATATCCATCGGGCTGGGCTTGGTTGTAATGGCTTGCAGGAGGTTTATAAAGATGCTGGAATCTGTTCCAGGAATGTATGGTTCATGGTTATGGTTGTGTACCCAGTTTGTTAGAGGAGAAGCAGGGGATGAGGCTTTTCAGCCTTTGTTTTCCTTCTTCTCTTCTGAATTTGTTACATCCCTATTAGAGAATGTTCAGTTTCCCCTGAATGTTAAAGAGACCATCTTTCTGGTGTTTAATTTAGTAAGCTTTCTTTATACAGTCTGCAGTTTATATAGAATGAGAAAAGCAATTTTCTGACCCTATAGTCTGGGACTTTCCATGTGAACAAATTCAGAACCCAGCTGAGGTGGCAAAGTACCTGAAAGAGAGGTGCCATGATAACTCTAAGGAAAAAAAGATCACTGCAGTGAGCTGGGCCCTGGTATATGCTTATCGCACCCTGCTAGATACTGTAGGTCAACAGACAGAGGAAAGAGAACAGGGAGATAAATTAGCTACTATCCCAGTCACTCAGGCTGCAGCCAACACCCCAGGCTCGAGGCCAGCAGCTAAACCAGACAGTAAGGCTCAACCAATGGCTGTTGCTACTAGCATGAGAAGTGGAAAGCACACAGACAAGACTGATCGACCAGTGGAGGATGATGATGATGATGATGCAGGAGAAGGACACTCAACACCTCCTGAAATAAAACCAGGAGTCAAAGCAACTGATGAAAGATCAGAGGCCAATACTGAATCCTTTTCCCTAAAGGACCTCCGTGGTCTAAGAAAGGATTACCCTCGATGACCTGATGAGTGTATGATTAGTCGGTTGGTCTGTCTTTGGGATGCTGAAGGCGAGGCTACAATTCTGGATGGCACTGAAGTGAGGCATTTGGGATCCCTGCCACATGATCCTATCATTGATCAAGGAATGATGAGGGGGGGTAACCCTCATAACTTCTGGGCACAGGTCATGGACAGTGTAGCACAAAGATACCTGTGTGCAGATGATCTTTATATGCAGCAGACACAGTGGAAGACTATAGAACAAGAACAAGAGAAGTGGAAGCGGCAGAGATTATCTTCTCAGATGATATAACAACTAGGAATCAGACTTGGTACCATGTACACCTGTGATGTGGAGAAAACTCGTGTGACTTGGGTGTCCTGGTTTGAAGGACAGCTGTCTGCCGATAAAGGCAGAAGTTTTTCCTTTGAAGTAGAGACCTTGATTCCACTCCCCCCAAGTATTATAAATTTTTGAATCAAAGACTCTGAGGCAGAGATAAGGGGGTAGGAATAACAGCTCTTTTACTAATATATCTAACCATACAAGGAGAAACAATAGCACTTGTGTAAATTACCAACAAAACAGAACAGATAACTCAGTTCCAGTCCTTTCTTTAGCTGCAGGCACACTCTCTCTGCCCTCGGTCCCGAGGCTGCAGACGGAGTAAAGCCTGGCAGCTGCAGAGAGCAGAGGGGAGCAGGAGGCAGGAGGGGGCGGCAGCAGCCACGCCGGTCTCAGGGGGAGCGGGCTGGAGCAGGCAGCTCCTCGCTCACCATTTGTGTCCGGGTGATCAGCTGTGTCCGCACGAGGCAGGAGGCTGCAGCGGGGCAGATGCAGGGCAGGTGATCGCAGAGGGCCTGGCTCTCCTGCCTTCGGCCGCGTGGCTGCAGACAGGGTGTCCTCCTCTGAGCTCGCCAGAAACACAAGTCCTCCTCTGGAAGCCCAGCTCCCATCTACCCCTTTTGTCTAGAGTCGTCAAAGGTCCTGGGTGTAACCCGGCCAGCTCCATTGACATGATAATGGGAAAAATTTTTAAATTGACACAGTAATAGAAAAACTCTCAGTCCTCAACAGTGGGCCACCTGAATACGCTTCTGCTTTAGCAATAATGAAGAGGGATGAGTGGGATGAGACTGTGCTCGATATGGTGAAGAAGCTCTGAGCATATGCAGATGCTGTACATGGCCCAACCATGCCAGAATTGCAGCTGTGGAAACATGCTTTCAGAATTTAGTAGATAAGATAGAGGAGAATCATAAGAGACTCAGGGAGGAGATTAAGGATGACCTCCTCCAAATCTCAGCTTTACAAATTAGAGACCCTGGTATCCAACGCAGACGTTCCCCTGATGGGGAGAGAAGGTACATCCCCCGAGCTGAGTTGTGGTTTTTCTTGCGGGATTGTGGAGAGAACATGAGGAGATGGTACGGAAAATCTACTGCTGCTCTGGCACAATGGGTACATGAATTGAAGGAAGACAAGATTCAAAGAGGAAGTTCCACCAAAAGGAGAGCAGCTCCAGTTGCCCGTAGCCAAAGTGCCAAGTATGATGAGGACGATGATATGTCCGACCCTCTTGAAGGAACTTCTAAGACATGTGCCCCAGGAAAAGAAAGGATAAACAGGCTTAGAGGGGCCCTGTCTCTAGCCAGGGCAAGGCAAGGGAAAATCGTGTTTTCTGGACTGTGTGGATTTGTTGGCTTGGCACATCAAAACCACAGAAGTATAAAGCTTTGGTTGATACTGGTGCACAATGTACATTAATCCCGCAAAGATTTGTGGGGGCAGAATCTGTCTCTATCGCTGGCATGATAGGTGGATCACAGGACTTTACCTTGATGGAAGCTGAAGTGAGTTTAACTGGAAAGGAATGGAAAAAACACCCTATTGTGACTGGCCCAGAGGCCCCATGTATTTTGGGAATAGATTACGTCCAAAGGGGGTATTTTAAAGACCCAAAAGAACTCAGGTGGGCATTTGGGATAGCAGCTCTGATGGCAGAGCACATCAGGCAATTAAACACCTTGTCTGGACTGTCTGAGAATCCGATCACAGTAGGATTTCTAAAAGGAGAAGAGCAACAGGTACCAATTGCCACTTCAATAGTGCATCGCCAGCAATATAGAACAACCCACGGTGCTGTGGTTCCCATCCACAAGATGATCAGGGAGCTGGAGAGCCAAGGGGTGGTCAGCAAAGCCCACTCACCCTTCAACAGCCCCATCTGGCCTGTGCGCAAATCTGATGGAGAATGGAGATTGACTGTGGACTATCATGCATTGAATGAAGTGACTCCACCGCTGAGCGCTGCCTTGCTGGACATGCTGGAGCTGCAGTATGAGTTGGAGTCCAAGGCAGCAAGGTGGTATGCCACCATTGACATTGCCAATGCATTTTTCTCCATTCTTTGGCTGCAGAGTGCAGCCCTCAGTTTGCTTTTACATGGAGGGAGTGTGCAGTATACCTGGAACCGACTGCCCCAGGGGTGGAAGCACAGTCCTACCATCTGTCATGGACTGATCCAGGCTGCACTGGTAAAAGGTGAGGCTCCAGAACATTTACAATATATTGATGACATCATTGTGTGGGGAAACACAGCAGCAGAGGTGTTTGAGAAAGGAGAGAAAATTATCCAAATCCTCCTGGAAGCCGGCTTCACCATCAAGAAGAGTAAAGTTAAGGGACCTGCTCGGGATATTCAGTTTTTAGGAGTGAAGTGGCAAGATGGACGGTGTCAGATTCCTACTGATGTCATCAACAAAATCACAGCTATGTCCCCACCTACCAACAAGAAGGAGACACAAGCTTTCTTAGGTGCTATAGGTTTTGGAGGATGCACATTCCTGAACACAGTCAGATTGTGAGCCCTCTCTACCTGGTCACCCGCAAGAAGAACGATTTCCATTGGGGCCCTGAGCAGCAACAAGCTTTTGCCCAGATAAAACAGGAAATTGCTCATGCCGTGGCCCTTGGCCCAGTTATAAAGGGACCAAATTTGAAGAACGTGCTTTAATCTGCAGTCAGGAGCCACAGTTTGTCTTGGAGTCTTTGGCAGAAGGTGCCTGGTGAGACCTGAGGCCGACCCCTGGGATTCTGGGGTCGGAGCTACAGAGGATCTGAATGTAACTACACCCCAACGGAGAAGGAAATCTTGGCCGCCTATGAAGGAGTCCAAGCTGCTTCAGAGGTGATTGGTACAGAAGCACAGCTCCTCCTGGCACCCCGACTGCCAGTGCTGGGGTGGATGTTCAGAGGAAAGATTCCCTCCACTCACCATGTCACCAGTGCTACATGGAGCAAGTGGATTGCTTTCATTACACAGCGTGTTCAAATTGGAAAACTAAATTGCCCTGGAATTTTGGAAATAATTACAAACTGGCCAGAAGGTGAAAGTTTTGGTGTGACAGATGAGGAACAAGAACCAGTGACCCGGGCTGAAGAAGCTCCTCCATACAACCAACTACCAGCAGAGGAAGCACACTATGTTCTATTCACCGACAGTTCCTTTCGCATTGTAGGGATGAATCGGAGATGGAAAGTAGCTGTATGGAGCCCCACACAATGGGTTGTACAGGCTACCGAAGAGAAGGGGGATCTAGTCAATTCGCTGAACTCAAAGCCATCCAACTGGCCCTTAACATTGCCAAAATAGAGAAGTAGCCAAAGCTCTATTTGTACACTGATTCCTGGATGATATCCAATGCTCTGTGGGCATGGCTGAAGAGATGGAAAGAGGTAACTGGCAGCATAGAGGAAAACTAATCTGGGCTGCTGCCGAGTGGAAAGACATCGCTACTCAGCTAGAGAAACTACCTGTGAAGGTTCGCCATGTAGATGCCCATATCCCCAGAAGTAGAGCTAATGAAGAGCAGCAAAATAATCAGCAAGTAGATCAGGCTGCAAAGATAGGGGGGTTGAAAAGCGACTTGGATTGGGAACATAAGGGAGAGTTGTTCCTGGCTCGATGGGCCCATGATGCCACAGGCCATCAGGGTAGAGATGCCACCTGTAAGTGGGCACGAGACCGAGGGGTGGATCTTACCATGGACAGCATAACACAAGTTATTCATGACTGTGACACCTGCGCTGCCATCAAGCAGGCCAAGCGGGTGAAGCCCCTCTGGTATGGGGGGCGATGGTCCAAGTATAAGTATGGGGAGGCCTGGCAGATTGATTACATCACACTGCCTCAGACCCGCCAGGGTAAACGTTATGTGCTGACCATGGTGGAAGCCACCACCGGCTGGTTGGAGACCTACCCTGTATCTCACGCTACTGCCCGCAACACCATCCTGGGCCTGGAAAAGCAGGTCCTTGAGAGGCATGGTACCCCTGAGAGGATCGAGTCAGACAATGGGACTCATTTTAAGAATAACCTTGTCAACACCTGGGCTAGGGAACGTGGCATTGAGTGGGTGTACCACATCCCTTACTATGCACCAGCTGCAGGTAAAGTGGAGAGGTACAATGGATTGTTGAAGACCACCTTGAAAGCATTGGGTGGGGGTCTCTCAAGAACTGGGAGCAGCATTTGGCAAAGGCCACTTGGTTAGTCAACACTCGAGGTTCCATCAACCAAGCAGGTCCTGCCCAGTCTGAGTGCCTTAATATAGTAAATGGAGACAAAGTGCCAGTGGCCCATGTCAGAGGTTTGCTAGGGAAGACAGTATGGATTCATTCTGCCTTGAGTACAGGCAAATCCATTTGTGGGATTGTCTTTGCTCAAGGACCAGGATGTACTTGGTGGATAATGCAGAAAGATGGAACAACCTGCTGTGTACCTCAGGGAGATCTGATTATAGGGTGAAAATTATATACAAATATCATTGTTGAGTGTTACCACCATTGTCTGTACGTTAGATCTTATGGACATAAGGCAGAAGAAAATGTATAAGTGGCGAAGGTCCAAGCAAGTGAGATGGAGAAAATGTGTATGTGCTGAAGGTTTGAGCAAGCCAGATGAAAGCTTTTACATTGTATTTAGTGGGTATATATCCAAATCGTGTGTCAACGTTCACAATATGGGATAAGGGGTGGAATGTCCCGGGTTGGTGTTATATCTACTCCTCTCCCTGCCCCTCTCGCTGTCTGCACGCAGCTGCCGGCCGCCGTTGCCGTCCGTCCCCCCTGCTTGCCCTGGCTGCTGCACCTGCTGCTGCTGCTGCTGCTGCTTCCCCGCTGCTGCTCCCCCTGCTGCTGCTCGGTTCTTGCGCCGTTGCCTTAATTTTTTTTTAATTTTTTTCCCTCCTTTCTTCCCCTCATCTCGAAGATCTGTACCGACTCTGGACGAGGACCTGAACATCAGAGACTGCCTCTGGAGTCTGCCAAAGAAGCTTTTCGCCATTCCCAGCAGCGACTGTCTGAGCTCGTCCATCCTCGCTCACTTTGGTGAAAACATTTTTTGTCATCTGGGATCGTTCTTTCCTTGTGCTGGAGAGTGTTTTTCTTGTGTTCGTTAATAAATAGGTTTTTTCCACATTTCCCCTTGAGGAAAATTCTTTCCGAGCCCGGTGGGGGGAGGATTTGTGGGAGGGTTTATTCTCTGGCAGGCTCCTTTGGAGGTTTTCCCCAATTTTGTCCTAAACTTGGACAAGGGGACACCAGG
>JAPFBE010000748.1:0-29785 GCA_034336665.1 Luscinia megarhynchos | reverse complement strand
GAAAGGGTGAGACTGGCTGCCAGCACCAGGTCATCCAGCGGCGCGGCCTTGGCCAGACCGGCCGCCCGGCAACAGGTCTACCAGCGGCCTTGTGCGTAGCGAAAAGAGCTGGGAACCGGCTGCGGCAGCAGGTCTACCCTGTTGTGGCGAAAGGCCGAGAGCGGATGCCGGCAACAGGTCTACCCGCGGCAGGGCGGGAAGGCTGAGACCGGCTGCCGGCAACAGAGTCTACCCTGCGTGCGGAAGGCAGGCGAGGCGGCTGCGAGCAACAGGTCTACCAGCGGCAGCTGAGGCGGAGAAGACTGAGACCGGCTGCGGCACCAAGGTCTACCAGCGGTATAGCGCGGCAATAGGCTAAGAGCCGGCTGCCTGCACCAGGTCTACCCAGCGGCGCAGCAGCAGGCTGAGACCTGGCTGCGGCACCAGGTCTACCCATAGCCGAAGCCCGGGAAAAGAGCTGGGGCCGGCTGCGGCAACAGGTCTACCCTGCTTGTTGTAGCGAAAGGCGCAGGCGGCTGCCAACAACCGTCTACCCACGGCGCGGAAAGGGGCGAGACCGGCTGCCGGCACCAGGTGCGACCCAGCGGTAGCGAATAGCTGGGGCCGGCTGCCGCCACCGGGTCTTCCAGCGGCCGCGGCGAGGCTCGAACCCGGCTACGGCACCAGGTCTGCCAGCGGTAGCAATAAACTAAGACCGGCTGCGGCAACAGGTCTACCCTGCGGCGGCGAAAGGCGAACCGGCTGCGGCAACAGGTCTACCCAGCGGTAGGCGGGAAAGAGCTAGAACCGGCTGCGGCAACAGGTCTACCCTCTGGTAGCAGCGGAAGGCGAGGCGGCTGCGGCAACAGAGTCTACCCAGCGGCAGGCGAATAGCTGAACCGGCTACCGCCCCAGGTCTACGTGGCACGGCGAGCTGAACCGGCTGCGGCACCAGGTGTACCCGAGGCCAACAGCGAAGAGGGTGAACCGGCTGCCAGCACCAAGGTCTTCCCCAGCGAGCAGCAGCAGCTTGAAGACCGGCCGCCCGGCAACAGGTCTACCCAGCGGTAGCGAAGAGCTGAAGAACCGGCTGCGGCAACAGGTCTACCACTAGCGCGAGCGAGAACCGGCTGCACCGGCACCAGAGTCTACCCAGCGGCCGGGAGGCGGAAAGGCTGAACCGGCTGCGGCAACGGAGGTCTACCCTGCGGCGCGGCGAGCCGCAAAGGCGGCTGCACCAACAACAGGTCTACCCACGGCCGGGGCGGAAAGGCTGAACCCGGCTGCGGCATTTCCAGGTCGACCTCAGCGGCCCGGTAGCGAGCAGCTGAGGGCGGCTGCCGCCACCAGGTCTACCAGCGGCCTTTTGAAAAGGCTGAGACCGGCTGCCCGGCACCAGGTCTACCCATGGCGCAACGCAATGGGGCTAAAGACCGGCTGCCTGCACCAGGTCTACCCAGCGGCTTCTTAGCGAAAGGCTGGGAACCGAAGCTGCCCGGCGCACCAGGTCTCACCCCCGGCCGGCCCTTGAAAGGCTGAGACCGGCTGCGGCACCAGGTCTACCGGTAGCGGCCTTGAAGGCCGGAACCAGCTGCCCGGCACCATGTCTACCCGAAGCGCTGATGCAAAAGGCTACGACCGGCTGCCGGCGCCAGGTCTACCACTTGGCCAGCGGCGTGAAAAGGCTGAGACCGGCTGCGGCACGGTCTACCCAGCATGGCGCATGCGACCGAACCCGTACGCCCGACACCACGTCTACCACCAGCGGCGAGAGGCGAGACCGGCTGCGGCACCAGTTCCCACCCAGCGGTAGCGAGCTGAGACCGGCTGCGGCTGGGTCTACCAGCCCCAGCGAGAGACCGAACCGGCCGCCGACACCGCGTCTACCTCCAGCTGGCCTTGGCGAGACCGGCTGCCCGGCATTTCCAGGTCTACCCGAGCGGCGCCAGCCAAAAGGCTAAGATCGGCTGCGGCGCAGGTCTACCCGAAGGCCGGCCGAGAGCTGAGACCGGCTGCGGCACCAGGTCTACCCTGCGGCCTGTGGCGCGAAAGAGCCGAACCGGCTGCGGCACTACCGGTCTACCCAGCGGCGTGGCGGCGAGACCACGGCTGCGGCACCGGATCCACCCAGCGGCAGGCGAGCAGGCTGAGACCGGCTGTCGGCATCAGGTCTACCCCAGCGGCAGCGAAACCTCTGAGACCGGCTGCGGCTTAAAGAGGTCTACCAGCGGCCTTGTGCGGGAAAAGGCTGGGAACCCGGCTGCGGCAACAGGTCTGTGGTGGCGAAGACCGACACTGGCTGCCAGCACCAGGTCTACCAGCGGTAGCTGAGCTGAGACCGGCTGCGGCAGCAGGTCTACCAGCGGCATGTAGCGAAAAGGCTGAGACCGGCTGCGGCAACGGATCTACCCATCTTGTTGTGGCGCGAAAGGCCAAGGCGGCTACCCGGCAACAAGGTCTACCCGAGGCGGAAAGGCTGAGACCGGCTGCGGCACCAGGTCTACCCAGCGGTAGCGAAAGGCTGAGACCGGCTGCGGCACCAGGTCTACCCGCGGCTTAGCAGCGAAACGCTGAGACCGGCTGCGGCACCAGGTCTACCCAGCGGTAGCGTGAAAAGCTGAACCGGCTGCCCGGCACCAGGTCTACCCAGCGGTAGCGAAGAGGCTGAGACCGGCTGCCCGGCACCAGAGTCCACCAGCGGTCAGCGAGCTGAGACCGGCTGCCGGCACCAGGTCTACCTAGCATAGCGAAAGGCTGAGACCCGGCTGCGGCACCAGGTCTACCCAGCGGCCGGCAGCGAAAGGCTGAACCGGCTGCGGCACCAGGGTCTACCTAGCGGCCGGCAGCGAAGGCTGAAGACCGGCTGCGGCACCAGGTCTACCCATGCGGCCAGCGCTGAAAGGCTGAGACCGGCTGCGGCACCAGGTCTACCTGAGCGGCCGAGGCTGAGACCGGCTGCCGGGCACCAGGTCTACCCCGGCCTAGCGCGAAAGAGCTGAGACCGGCTGCCGGCACCAGGTCTACCCGCGAGCGCCCGACATGGCTGAGACCGGCTGCGGCACCAGGTCTACGCCTAGCGGCGAAAGGCGAACCGGCTGCCGGCACCAGGTCTACCAGCGCGGCGGTAGCGCAAAGGCTGAGACCGGCTGACCCGGCACCAGGTCTACCCTGCGGCCCCGAGCGCAGCGAAAGAGCTGAACCGGCTGCGGCACCAGGTCTACCCAGCGGCAGCGGCGAAAGGCTGAGACCGGCTGCGGCACCAGGTCTACCCTGCGGCTAGCAGCAGGCGAACCCGGCTGCGGCACCAGGTCTACCCAGCGGCAGCGAAAGGCTGAGACCGGCTGCGGCGCAAGGTCCTACCAGCGGCGAGGCTGAGACCGGCTGCCGGCACCAGGTCTACCATCTAGGGTGGCGCAAGAACTGAGACCGGCTGCGGCACCAGGTCTACCCTCGCGTGCGAAAGGCTGAAGACGGCTGCGGCACCAGGTCTACCCAGCGGCCCGGCGAGAAAGGCTGAGACCGGCTGCCCGGCACCAGGTCTACCCTCGGTAGCGAAAGGCTGAGACCGGCTGCGGCACCAGGTCTACAGCGCGGGCAGCGCAAAGAGGCTGAGACCGGCTGCGGCACCAAGGTCTACCAGCGGCTGTGAAGCTGAGACCGGCTGCGGCACCAGGTCTACCCGTAGCGGCAGCCGAAAAGGCTGAGACCGGCTGCCGGCACCAGGTCTACCCAGCGGTCGAAAGGCTGAGACCGGCTGCGGCACCAGGTCTACCCAGCGGTAGCGCAGCTAAGAACCGGCTGCGGCACACAGGTCTACCCAGCGGCGTAGCGAAAGAGCTGAGACCGGCTGCGGCACCAGGTCTACCCAGCGGCCGCGGAAAGGCTGAGACCGACTGCGGCAACAGGTCTACCCAGCGGCAGCGAGGGCTGAGACCGGCTGCGGCACCAGGTCTACCAGAGCGGCGCAAAGGCTGAGAACCGGCTGCGGCACCAGGTCTACCCAGCGGTATGACGCGAAAGGCTGAGACCGGCTGCGGCACCGGAGTCTACCCAGCGGTAGCGCGAAAGGCTGAGACCGGCTGCCCGGCACCAGGTCTACCCAGCGGTAGCGAAAGGCTGAGACCGGCTGCGGCACCAGGTCTACCAGCGGCGCGTGAAAGAGCTGAAGACCGGCTGCGGCACCAGGTCTACCAGGCGACGTGAAGCGAACTGGCTGCGGCACCAGGTCTACCCAGCGGCCGGCGAAGGCTGGAACCGGCTGCGGCACCAGGTCTACCCATGCGTGCCATGAGCTGAGACCGGCTGCGGCACCAGGTCTACCCGAGCTGAGCGAAAGCTGAAGACCGGCTGCGGCACCAGGTCTACCCTACGGCGGCTGGCGAAAGGCTGAGACCGGCTGCGGCACCAGGTCTACCCGAGCGGCGCGAAAGAGCTGAGACCGGCTGCGGCACCAGGTCTACCGGCGGTAGCGCGAGCTGAAACCGGCTGCGGCACCAGGTCTACCCGAGGGCGGCGAAGAGCTGAGACCGGCTGCGGCACCAGGTCTACCCAGCGGCTAGCGAAAGCTGAGACCGGCTGCGGCACCAGGTCTACCCAGGGCGGGCAGCGAAAGCTGAGACCGGCTGCGGCACCAGGTCTACCAGCGGCAGCGAAAGCTGAGACCGGCTGCCGGCACCAGGTCTACCAGCGGTAGGCGGAAAGGCTGAGACCGGCTGCGGCACCAGGTCTACCAGCGGCGACGCGAAAGGCTGAGACGGCTGCGGCACCAGGTCTACCCGCGGCGGTGAAAGGCTGAGACCGGCTGCGGCACCAGGTCTACCCAGCGGCGCGAGCGAAGGCTGAGACCGGCTGCCCGGCAACAGGTCTACCCGAGCGGTGCGCAAAGGCTGAGACCGGCTGCGGCACCAGGTCTACCCGCGACGGGCGGAAAGGCTGAGACCGGCTGCGGCACCAGGTCTACCCCTGCGTGGCGAAAGGCGAGACCGGCTGCGGCACGCAGGTCTACCAGTGGGCGGCAAAGGCTGAGACCGGCTGCGGCACCAGGTCTACCCTGCGTAGCGGCAAAGGCTGAGACCGGCTGCGGCACCAGGTCTACCCGATGAGCGGAAGGCTGAGACCGGCTGCCGGCACCAGGTCTACTCGGCGGCGAAGGCTGAACCGGCTGCGGCACCAGGTCTACCAGCGGTAGCAGCAAGGCTAAGACCGGCTGCCCGGCACCAGGTCTACCAGCGGCTGGCGAAAAGGCGAGACCGGCTGCGGCACCAGGTCTACCCCAGCGGCGAGCGCAAAGAGCTGAGACCGGCTGCGGCACCAGGTCTACCCAGCGGCGTGGCGAAAGGCTGAGACCGGCTGCGGCACCAGGTCTACCAGCGGTAGCGAGCTGAGACTGACTGCGGCACCAAGGTCTACCCAGCGGCGGGCAGAGGCTGAGACCGGCTGCCGGCACCAGGTCTACCCAGCGGCAGCGGCGCGAGACCGGCTGCGGCACCAGGTCCTACCCAGCGGTAGCTAAAGAGCCGGAACCGGCTGCGGCACCAGGTCTACCCGTAGCGAGCAGCGAAAGCTGAGACCGGCTGCCCGGCACCAGGTCTACCAGCGGCAGGCAGCGAACTGAGACCGGCTGCGGCAACAGAGTCTACCCGCGGCACGAGCAGAGCGAGACCCGGCTGCCCGGGCACCAGGTCTACCCAGCGGCCTAGCGTGAAAGGCTGAGACCGGCTGCGGCACCAGGTCTACCCAGCGGCCGAGCGCGAAAGGCTGAACCGGCTGCGGCACCAGGTCTACCCTGCGGCGTGGCGAAAGGCTGAGACCGGCTGCGGCACCAGGTCTACCTAGAGGCGGCGGCGAAAGGCTGGGAGCCGGCTGCGGCACCAGGTCTACCCCGAGGCGACGCGAAAGGCTGAGACCGGCTGCGGCACCAGGTCTACCCAGCAGCGAGCGGCGAAAGCTGAGACGGCTGCCGGCACCAGGTCTACCCTAGCGGCGGCGAGGCTGAGACCGGCTGCGGCACCAGGTCTACCACCGGCGGGCGCGAAGGCTGAGACCGGCTGCGGCACCAGGTCTACCAGCGGCACTGCGAAAGCTGAGACCGGCTGCAGCACCAGGTCTACCGCGGCAGGCGAGACGGCTGCGCGGCAGCAGGTCTACCCAGCGGGCGGGCAGGCTGAGACCGGCTGCGGCACCAGGTCTACCCAGCGGCCCGTAGCGAAAGGCTGAGACCGGCTGCGGCACCAGGTCTACCCTAGCGGCAGCGCAGAGCTGAGACGGCTGCGGCACCAGGTCTACCCAGCGGCGCCGGCGAAAGGCTGAACCCGGCTGCGGCACCAGGTCTACCCAGCGGCGGCGAAAGCTGAGACCCGGCTGCGGCACCAGGTCTACCCAGCGGCGTAGCGAAGGCGAGACCGGCTGCGGCACCAGGTCTACCCAGCGGCGAGGCGCGAAAGGGCTGAGACCGGCTGCGGCACCAGGTCTACCAGTGGCCCGCGCGAGGCTGAGACCCGACTGCCCGGCACCAGGTCTACCCAGCGGCGCAGAAAGAGCTGAGACCGGCTGCGGCACCAGGTCTACCCCAGCTGGCGAAAGGCTGAGACCGGCTGCGGCACCATGTCTACCCAGCGGTAGCGCAAAAGGCTAAGACCGGCTGCGGGCACCAGGTCTACCAGCGGTAGCGTGAAAGGCTGAGACCGGCTGCGGCACCAGGTCTACCCGCAGTAGCGCAGCGAAAGGCTGAGACCGGCTGCCGGCACCAGGTCTACCCGAGCCGCGAAAGGCCGAGACCGGCTGCGGCACCAGGTCTACCCAGCGAGCACGAAAAGGCTAAGACCGGCTGCGGGCACCAGGTCTACCCTGCGGCGGTAGGAAAGCCGAACCGGCTGCGGCACCAGGTCTACCCGAGGCCCGGCCGAAAAGGCTGAGACCGGCTGCGGCAACAGGTCTACCCTCGCGGCTAGCGAAAGGCGAGACGACTGCGACAACAGGTCTACCCAGCGGCGCAGCAGAAAGGCGAGACCGGCTGCGGCACCAGGTCTACCAGCGGTCGCGAAAGGGCTGAGACCGGCTGCCCGGCACCAGGTCTACCAGCGGCGGCGCAAGAGCCTGAGACTGGCTGCGGCACCAGGTCTACCCGCTGGCAGCGGCGAAAGGCTGAGACCGACTGCTGACACCAGGTCTACCAGGCGGCTAGCGAAGCTGAACCGGCTGCGGCACCAGGTCCACCAGCGGCCGGCAGCGAAAGGCTGAGACCGGCTGCGGCACAGGTCTACCAGCGTAGCGCAAGAGCTGAACCGGCTGCGGCTGCAGGTCTACCCAGCGGCAGACAGCGAGCTGCGAGACCGGCTGCGGCACCAGGTCTACCAGCGGCGAGCGAAGGCTGGAACCGGCTGCGGCACCAGGTCTACCCAGCGGCTGGCGCGAAAGGCTGAGACCGGCTGCGGCACCAGGTCTACCCAGCGGCCTTGAAAGAGCTGAGACCGGCTGCGGCACCAGGTCTACCAGCGGCGGAGCGAAAGGCTGAGACCGGCTGCGGCACCAGGTCTACCCAGAGGCCGGCAGCGAAAGGCTGAGACCGGCTGCGGCACCAGGTCTACCTAGCGGCCCTGGCAGCGAAAGGCTGAGACCGGCTGCCCGGCACCAGGTCTACCCAGCGGCGACGCGAAAGGCTGAGACCGGCTGCCGGGCACCAGGTCTACCCGAGGCCCGACGCGAAAGCTGAGACCGGCTGCCGGCACCAGGTCTACCCAGCGGCGGCGAAAGGCTGAAGACCGGCTGCGGCACCAGGTCTACCAGCGCGGGCGAAAGCTGAGACCGGCTGCGGCACCAGGTCTACCCAGCGGCGGTACGAGGCTGAGACCGGCTGCGGCACCAGGTCTACCCAGCGCGCGGTCGCGAAAAGGCTGAGACCGGCTGCGGCACCAGGTCTACCCAGCGGCGCGAGAAAGAGCTGAGACCGGCTGCGGCACCAGGTCTACCAGCGGCTGGCGAAAGCTGAGACCGGCTGCGGCACCAGGTCTACCCAGCGGCAGGCGCGAAAGGCGAGACCGGCTGCCGGCACCAGGTCTACCCAGCGGGCGCGGCGAAAGGCTGAGACCGGCTGCGGGCACCAGGTCTACCCGCGGCTGGCAAGGCTGAACCGGCTGCGGCACCAGGTCTACCAGGCCCGACGCGAAAGGCTGAGACCGGCTGCGGCACCAGGTCTACCCGCGGCGAGCGCTGAAAGGCTGAGACCGGCTAGCGGCACCAGGTCTACCAGCAGGCCGGCGCGAAAAGGCTAAGACCGGCTGCGGGCACCAGGTCTACCCAGCTGGCAGCGAAAGGCAAGACCGGCTGCGGCACCAGGTCTAGCGGCCAGCGCAAAGGCTGGAACCGGCTGCCGGCACCAGGTCTACCCCAGGCGGCGAAAGCTGAAACCGGCTGCGGCACCAGGTCTACCCAGGCGGCAGCGAAAGGCTGAGACCGGCTGCAGGCACCAGGTCTACCCACTGGCGGCGAAAGAGCTGAGACCGACTGCCCGGCACCAGGTCTACCCAGGCGGCAGCGAAAGGCTGAGACCGGCTGCGGCACCAGGTCTACCTAGCGGCGGCGCAGAGCTGAAGACCGGCTGCGGCACCAGGTCTACCAGCGGCGGCGCGAAAGGCTGAGACCGGCTGCGGCAACAGGTCTACCCTGCGGTAGCAGCGAAGGCGAGACCGGCTGCGGCAACAGGTCTACCAGCGGCAGGCGAAAGCTGAGACGGCTGCGGCAGCAGGGTCTACCCGAGGCGGCAGGCGAGACCGGCTGCGGCACCAGGTCTACCCTGCGGCCGAAGAGCGCGAGACCGGCTGCGGCACCAGGTCTACCAGCGGCGAGCGAGCGAGCCCGGCTTCGGCAGGTCTACCAGGCGGGAAAGGCGAGACGGCTGCGGCACCAGGTCTACCCTGCGGTCGCGGCAGCGAGGCTGAACCGGCTGCGGCACCAGGTCCACCCAGCGGCGGTGAATAGGCTGAACCGGCTGCCGCCACCAGGTCTACCAGCGGCTAGAAGGCTGAGACCGGCTGCGGCACCAGGTCTACCCAGCGGTACGCAATAGTCTAAGACCGGCTGCGGCACCAGGTCTACCCAGCGGAAGCGCGGGAGACCGGCTGCGGCACCATGTCTACCCGGCCTTGGCGCAAAAGGCTAAGACCGACTGCCGCACCAGGTCTACCCCGCGGCATGGCAGGAAAGGCTGAGACCGGCTGCCGGCAACAGGTCTACCCCGCGGCGCAGCGCGAAAGGCCGAGACCGGCCACCCGGCACACAGCGTCTACCCAGCGGCAGCGCGTTGAAGCTGAGACCGGCTGCGGCACCAGGTCTACCCAGCGGTAGCGAGAGCTGAGACCGGCTGCCGGCACCAGGTCCACCCAGCGGGCGAGCGAAAATGCTGAGACCGGCTGCGGCACCAGGTCCACCCAGCGGCGGGAGCGGGGAAAAGGATGAGACCGGCTGCGGCACCAGGTCTACCCGGCGGCGAAAGGCGAGACCGGCTGCGGCACCAGGTCTAACCGAAGCCCGACGCGAAAGGCTGAGACCGGCTGCGGCACCAGGTCTACCCAGCGGTAGCGTGAAAGCTGAGACCGGCTGCCGGCAACAGGTCTACCAGCGGCAGCGCGAGCTGAGACCGGCTGCGGCACCAGGTCTACCCAGAGGCGCCGCGAAAAGCTGAGACCGGCTGCGGCACCAGGTCTACCCAGCGAGGCGAAAGGCTGAGACGGCTGCGGCACCAGGTCTACCCAGCGGCTGGCAGCGAGACCGGCTACCCGGCACCAGGTCTACCCGTCGGCCGAGCGAGCTGAGACCGACTGCCGGCACCAGGTCTACCAGGCTGACGGCGAAAGGCTGAGACCGGCTGCGGCACCAGGTCTACCCAGCGGCGGTAGCGAAGGCGAACCGGCTGCGGCACCAGGTCTACCCGCGGCGTGCGCGAAAGCTGAGACCGGCTGCGGCACCAGGTCTACCCAGCGGCCCGGCCGCTAAGGCTGAGACCGGCTGCCCGGGCACCAGGTCTACCCGTGGCGGGAGCTGGAGACCGGCTGCGGCACCAGGTCTACCCAAGGCGCGGCGAAAAGGCTGAACCGACTGCCGACACCAGGTCTACCAGCGGCTAGCGAAAGCTGAGACCGGCTGCGGGCACCAGGTCTACCCACCGGTGGCGAAAGGCTGAGACCGGCTGCGGCACCAGGTCTACCCGAGCGGCTAAGGCGAAGGCTGAGACCGGCTGCGGCACCAGGTCTACCCAGCGAGCTCGGCGAAAGGCTGAGACCGGCTGCGGCACCAGGTCTACCAGCGGCGGCAAAGGCTGAGACCGGCTGCGGCACCAGGTCTACCCAGCGGCAGCGAAGGCGAGACCGGCTGCCGGCACCAGGTCTACCCGAGGCAGCGAAAAGGCTAAGACCGGCTGCCGGGCACGAGGTCTACCCAGCGGCGGGATGCGAAAGGCTAAGACCGGCAGCCCGGCACCAGGTCTACCCAGCGGCTCGCGAAAGACTGAGACCCGGCTGCGGCACCAGGTCTACCCGAGCGGCGGTCGCGAAGGCTGAGACCGACTGCCCGGGCACCAGGTCTAACCTAGAGGCGACGCGAAAGGCTGAGACCGGCTGCGGCACCAGGTCTACCTAGAGGCCCGGCGCTGAAAAGGCTGAATTGGCAGCGGCACCAGGTCTACCCTGAGGCCCGACGCGAAAGGCTGAACCGACTGCCGGCACCAGGTCTACCCGAGCGGCGAAAGGCTGAGAACCGACTGCAGGCACCAGGTCTACCTCGCGGCCCGGCGAAAGGCTGAAGACCGGCTGCGGCACCAGGTCCACCCATGACGAGCGCAAAAGGCTGAGACTGGCTGCGGCACCAGGTCTACCCAGCGGCCTTGGCGAAAGGCTGAGACCGGCTGCCGCCACCAGGTCTTTCATCGCGGCGCGGCGCAAAAGGCTGAGACCGGCTGCCGGCAACAGGTCTACCCTGCGGTGCGGCGAAGGCTGAAACCGGCTGCGGGCAACAGGTCTACCAGCGGCGAGCGGGAAAGGCTGAGACCGGCTGCGGCAACAGGTCTACCCTAGGGCAAGCGGCGAAAGGCGAGACCGGCTGCCGGCACCAGGTCTACCCAGCGGTAGGCGAAGGCCGAGACGGCTGCCGGCACCAGGTCTACCCAGCGGCAGCGAGACCCGAGACCGGCTGCGGCACCAGGTCTACCCAGCGGCCCGGCGCGAAAGTCTTAGACTGGCTGCGGCACCAGGTCTACCCTGCGGTCGCGGCGAAGAGCTGAACCGGCTGCGGCACCAGGTCTACCCAGCGGTAGCGGAAAGGCTGAGACCCGGCCGCCCGCACAAGGTCTACCAGCGAGCGAAAACTAAGACCGGTACCGGCACCAGGTCTACCCCAGCGGCCAAGGCGCCGAAAGGCTAAGACCGGCTGCGGCACCAGGTCTACCCTAGAGCCCGACGGCGAAAGGCTGAGACCGGCTGCGGCACCAGGTCTACCTAGAGGCCCGACGCGAAAGGCTGAGACCGGCTGCGGCACCAGGTCTACCGACGAGGCGGCCGGCGAAAGGCTGAGATTGGCAGCCGGCACCAGGTCTACCCTAAGCCCGACGGCGAAAGCTGAGACCGGCTGCGGCACCAGGTCTACCCAGGCCACGACGCGAAAGGCTGAGACCGGCTGCAGGCACCAGGTCTACCCTAGCGGCGGCGAAGAGCTGAACCGGCTGCGGCACCAGGTCCACCACGAGCAGCGCAAAAGGCTGAGACTGGCTGCGGCACCAGGTCTACCCAGCGGCGAAAGCGAAACCGGCTGCCGGCACCAGGGTCTTTCATCGGCGGCGGCGAAAAGGCTGAGACCGGCTGCCGGCACCAGGTCTACCCGCGGTAGCGAAAGGCGAACCGGCTGCCGGCAACAGGTCTACCAGCGGCCGGTGGCGGAAAGGCTGAGACCGGCTGCCGGCACCAGGTCTACCCTAGCGGCGCGAGGCTGAGACCGGCTGCGGCACCAGGTCTACCCCAGCGGCAGCGAAAGAGCTGAGACCGACTGCCGGCACCAGGTCTACCCAGCGGCAGCGAGGCGAGACCGACTGCGGCACCAGGTCTACCAGCGTGAGCGCAAAGTCTGAGACTGGCTGCGGCACCAGGTCTACCCTGCCCGGTCTTGTGCGAAAGGCTGAACCGGCTGCGGCACCAGAGTCTACCCGTGACGCGGTAGCGAAGGCTGAGACCCGGCCGCGGCACCAGGTCTACCAGCTGGCTAGCGAAGACTGAGACCGGCTGCGGCACCAGGTCTACCCGAGGCCCGACGACGAAAGGCAGAGACCGGCTGCGGCACCAGGTCTACCCAGCGGCATGAAAGGCTGAGACCGGCTGCGGCACCAGGTCTACCCAGCGGCGAGCGCGAAAGGCTGAGACCGGCTGCGGCACCAGGTCCACCAGCGAGGTAGCGAAAGGCTGAACCGGCTGCGGCACCACGTCTACCCAGCGGCGTAAAAGCTAAGACCGGCTGCGGCACCAGGTCTACCAGCGGCGGTAGCGAAAGGCTGAACCGGCTGCGGCACCAGGTCTACCCAGCGGCAGGCGGGAAAGGATGAGACCCGGCTGCGGCAACAGGTCTACCCTGGTAGCGAAGGCCGAGACCAGCTGCGGGCACCATGTCTACCCGGCATGGCGCAAAAGGCTAAGAACCCGACTGCCGGCACCAGGTCTACCAGCGGCGTGAAAAGCTGAAACCGGCTGCGGCACCAGGTCTACCCGCTGGCGCTAGCGAAAGGCGAGACCGACGCCGGCTGCGATCTACCTCGAGCGCGAGGCCGAGACCGGCTGCGGCACCAGGTCTACCCAGCGGCATAGCGCTAAAGGCTAAGACCGACTGCGGCACCAGGTCTACCCAGCGGTAGCGAAAAGCGAGACCGGCTGCCAGCACCATGAGTCTACCCGAGGCCCGGCCGAGAAAGGCTGAGACCGGCTGCGGCAACAGGTCTACCCTGTGACGGCGAAAAGCCTGAGACCGACTGCCGGCAACAGGTCTACCCAGCGGTCGAGGAAAGGCGAGACCGACTGCGCGGCACCAGGTCTACCCTGCGCCGGTAGCGAAAGGCGAGACCGACTGCCGGCACCAAGGTCTACCCAGCGGCCAGCGCAGAGCTGAGACCTGGCTGCGGCACCAGGTCTACCCTGCGGTGGCGCGAAGGCTGAGACCGGCTGCGGCACCAGTTCCACCCAGCGGCGCGGTAGCTGAGGCGAACCGGCTGCGCCACCAGGTCTACCCGAGGCCCGACGGCGAGGCTGAGACTGGCTGCGGCACCAGGTCTACCCAGCGGCCCGAGCGCAAAGGCTAAGACCGGCTGCGGCACCAGGTCTACCCAGCGGCCCTTTGACGACGAAAAGCTAAGACCGGCTAGCCCGGCACCAGGTCTACCCAGCGGCAGCGAAAGAGCTGAGACCGGCTGCGGCACCAGGTCTACCTAGAGGCCAGGCGCAAAGGCTGAGACCGGCTGCGGCACCAGGTCTACCTAGCGGCCCTGACGCGAGGCTGAGACCGGCTGCGGCACCAGGGTCTACCTAGAGGCCCGGCAGCGAAGGCTGAGACCGGCAGCCCGGCACCAGGTCTACCCGAGTCGGCCCGAGCAGCGAACGGCTGAGACCCAGCTGCGGCACCAGGTCTACCCAGCGGCCGCCAAAGGCTGAGACCGGCTGCCGGCACCAGGTCTACCCGAGGCCGGCGAAGGCTAAGATCGACTGCCCGGCACCAGGTCTACCCAGCGGCAGGCGCAAGAGGCGAGACTTGCTGCGGCACCAGGTCTACCAGCGGCAGCGAAAGAGCTGAGACTGGCTGCGGCACCAGGTCTACCCGTGGCCGGCGAAAGGCTAGAACCGGCTGCGACACCAGGTCTACCAGCGTGGCGAATAGCTGAGACCCGGCTGCGGCACCAGGTCTACCCCGCGGCGCGGCGCGAAAGGCTGAGACCGGCTGCCGGCACCAGGTCTACCCCGCGGCGCGGCGCGAAAGGCCGAGACCGGCTGCCGGCAACAGGTCTACCCCGCGGCAGCGAAAGGCTGAGACCGGCAGCGGCACCAGGTCTACCCAGCGGCCAGGCAGGGAAAGGCTGAGACCGGCTGCGGCACCAGGTCTACCCTGCTCGGTCGCGAAAGGCTGAGACCGGCTGCGGCACCAGGTCTACCCAGCGGCCCGTGGCGAAAGGCTGAACCGGCTGCCCGGCACCAGGTCTATCCAGCGGCGAAAGAGCTGAGACCGGCTGCGGCACCAGGTCTACCCTTGCGGTCGGCAAAAGGCTGAAGACTGGCTGCGGCACCAGGTCTACCCAGCGGTATGCGAAAGAGCGAGAACCGACTGCGGCACCAGGTCTACCCGAGGCCTTGGCGCCAAAAGGCTGAGACCGGCTGCGGCACCAGGTCTACCCGAGGCCCGGCAGCGAAAGGCTGAGAACCGGCTGCGGCACCAGGTCTACCCAGCGGCAGGCGAAATGGCTGAAACCGGCTGCGGCACCAGGTCTACCCAGCGGCGCGTAAAGGCTGAGACCGGCTGCGGCACCAGGTCTACCGGCGTAGCGAAAGGCTGAGACCGGCTGCGGCACCCAGGTCTACCCAGCGGCCGGCAGCGAGGCTGAGACCGGCTGCGGCACCAGGTCTACCCGGTCGCGGCCTTGAAAACTGAGACCGGCTGCGGCACCAGGTCTACCAGCGGCGAAGAGCGAGCTGAACCGGCTGCGGCACCAGGTCTACCCAGCGGCCTGGGCGAGCGAAAGGCTGAGACCGGCTGCCGGCACCAGGTCTACCCAGCGGCGAGCGAAAGGCTGAGACCGGCTGCCAGCACCAGGTCTAACCCGAGGCCCGGCCGCGAGGCTGAGACCGGCTGCGGCACCAGGTCTACCCGTGGCCTGTGAGGCTGAGACCGGCTGCGGCACCAGGTCTACCAGCGGCAGCGAAGGCCAAGACCGGCTGCGGCACCAGGTCTACCCGAGGCAGCAGCGAAGGCTGAGACCGGCTGCCGGCACCAGGTCTACCCAGCGGCGAAGACTGAGACCGGCTGCGGCACCAGGTCTACCCAACTAGGCCCGGTACGAAGGCTGAACCGGCTGCCCGGCACCAGGTCTACCCTCGGCGGTAGCGAAAGGCTGAGATCGGCTGCCGGCACCAGGTCTACCAGCGGCCCTGGCGCAAAGAGCTAAGACCGGCTGCCGGCACCAGGTCTACCCAGCAGCGAGCGAAAGGCTGAACCGGCTGCGGCACCAGGTCTACCCAGCGGCAGCGAGGCTGAGAACCGGCTACGCGGCACCAGGTCTACCCAGGCGCGTACGAAAGGCTGAGACCGACTGCCAGGACCAGGTCTACCCGGCGAGCGGCGAAAGGCTGAGACCGGCTGCGGCACCAGGTCTACCCAGCGGCAGCGAAAGGCTGAGACCGACTGCGGCACCAGGTCTACCCCGAGCGGCTGCGAAAGGCTGAGACCGGCTGCGGCACCAGGTCTACCCTCGGCCGGTAGCGAAAGGCTGAGACCGGCTGCGGCACCAGGTCTACCCAGCGGTAGCGCAAAGAGCTGAGACCGGCTCCGGCACCAGGTCTACCCTGCGGCCGCGAAAGGCTGAGACCGGCTGCCGGCACCAGGTCTACCCAGCGTAGCGCGAAGGCTGAGACCGGTTGCGGCACCAGGTCTACCCAGCTGGCAGCGAAGGCGAGACCGGCTGCCCGGCACCAGGTCTACCCAGCGGCGTAGCGCGAAAGGCTAAGACCGACAGCGGCACCCAGGTCTACCCGAGGGCGACTGCGAAAGACTGAGACCGGCTGCGGCACCAGGTCTACCCGAGGCCTGGCTGCGAAGGCCGAGACCGGTGCGGGCACCAGGTCTAACCTACGGCGAGCGAAAGGCTGAACCGGCTGCGGCACCAGGTCTACCCAGCGGTGGCGAAAGAGCCGAGACCGGCTGCGTCACCACGTCTACCCGAGCGTGGCGCGAATACCTGAGACCGGCTGCAGCACCAGGTCTACCCGAGGCCGACTCGAAAGGCTGAGACCAGCTGCGGCAACAGGTCTACCCGCGGCCCGTGGCGAATAGCGAGACCGGCTGCGGCACCAGGTCTACCCAGCGGTGGCGAAAAGCTGAGACCGGCTGCGGCACCAGGTCTACCAGGGGCGTAAAGAGGCTGAGACCCGGCTGCGACACTAGGTCTACCCAGCGGCTAGCGAAAGCTCAGACCGGCTGCGGCAACAGGTCTACCCGAGCGGCGTCGGCGAAAGAGCTAAGACAGGCTGCGTCACTCACGTCTACCCAGCGGTAGCGCAAAATACTGAGACCGGCTGCCGGCACCAGGTCTACCCGAGGCCGACGGCGAAGGCTGAGACCAGCTGCCGACAACAGGTCTACCCGCGGCGGCGCGCAAAGGCGAGACCGGCTGCCGGCAACAGGTCTACCCCGCGGCGCGTCGCGAAGGGCTGAGACCGGCTGCCGGCACCAGGTCTACCTCGCAACGCGGCGCCAAAGGCTGAGACCGGCTGCCGGCACCAGGTCTACCCCGAGGCCAGCCGCGAAAGGCTGAGACCGGCTGCCGGCACCAGGTCTACCCCGCGGCGTGGCGCGAAAGGCCGAGACCGGCTGCCGTCACCACGTCTACCCCGCGGCGCGGCGCGAATACCTGAAACTGGCTGCCGCCACCAGGTCTACCCCGAGGCCGGCCGCGAAAGGCTGAGACCAGCTGTCGGCACCAGGTCTACCCCGCGGCGGGGCGCGAAAGGCTAAGACCGGCTGCCGGCACCAGGTCTACCCCGCGGCGCGGCGTGAAAGGCCAAGACCGGCTGCCGGCACCAGGTCTACCCCGCGGCGCCGCGCGAAAGGCCAAGACCGGCTGCCGGCACCAGGTCCCCCCGGCGACGGGGCGCAAAAGGCTGAGACCGGCTGCCGGCACCAGGTCTATCCGCAGCGGCTAGCGCAAAGCTGAGACCGGCTGCGGCACGGGGTCTTCGAGGCGGCCGACGAAAGCTGAGACCGGCAGCGGCACCAGGTCCACCCCTGCGAGCGAGCAGCGGCTGAGACCGGCTGCCGGCACCAGGTCTACCCCGCGGCGCGGCGCGAAAGGCTGAGACCGGCTGCCGGCACCAGGTCTACCCCGAGGCCGGCCGCGAAAGGCTAAGATCGGCTGCCGGCACCAGGTCTACCCCGCGGCGCAGCGCGAAAGGCCGAGACTTGCTGCCGGCACCAGGTCTACCCCGCGGCGCGGCGCGAAAGGCTGAGACTGGCTGCCGGCACCAGGTCTACCCCGCGGCGCGGCGCGAAAGGCTGAGACCGGCTGCCGACACCAGGTCTACCCGAAGCCGGTAGCGAATAGCTGAGCCCGGCTGCGGCACGGGTCTAACCCGAGCGGCCAGCGAAGAGCTGAACCAGCTGCTGGCACCAGGTCTACCCAGCGGCGTCGCGAAAGCCGAGACCGGCTGCGGCACCAGGTCTACCCAGCGGCCCTTTGGCGAAAAGCTGAGACCGGCAGCGGCACCAGGTCTACCCAGCGGCCGAGCGGAAAGGCGAGACCGACTGCGGCACCAGGTCTACCTTGCTCCGAGGGGTCGCGAAAGGCCCGAGACCGACTGCCAGCACCAGATCTACCCTGCGCCCAGCGGCTAAAAAGGCTGAAGACAGCGCCCGGCACCAGGTCTATCCAGCGGTAGCGAAAGAGCTGAGACGGCTGCGGCACCAGGTCTACCTTAGCGGTCGCGGCTCAAAGGCGGGAACTTGCTGGCGGCAACAGGTCTACCCAGCATGGCGAAAGGCGAACCGGCTGCGGCACCAGGTCTACCCGAGCGTGGCGCCAAAAGGCTGAGACCGGCTGCGGCACCAGGTCTACCCGAGGCCGGCAGCGAGAGCTGAGACCGGCTGCGGCACCAGGTCCACCAGCGGCCGAGTAGCGAAAGGCGAGACCGGCTGCGGCACCAGGTCCACCCAGCGAGTAGCGAAAGGCTGAGACCGGCTGCCGACAGCAGGTCTACCCAGCGGCGAGTGCAAAGGCGAGACTGGCTGCCCGGCACCCAGTCTACCCTCGGCCAGAGTAGCGAAAGGCTGAGATCGGCTGCCCGGCACCAGGTCTACCCGAGTCGCGTAGCGAAAGCTGAGACCGGCTGCGGCACCAGGTCTACCCAGCGGCCTTTGGCGAAAGAGCGAGACTGGCTGCGGCACCAGGTCTACCCAGCGGTAGCGCTGAAAACTGAGAACCGGCTGCTGGCAACAGGTCTACCTTCGCGGCCGAGCGAAAGGCTGAGACCGGCTGCCAGCACCAGAGTCTAACCGAGCCCGGCGAAAGGCGAACCGGCTGCCGGCACCAGGTCTACCCGGCGGCGAAAGGCTGAACGGCTGCGCCACGGGTCTACCCAGCGGCCGCGGCGAAAGGCCAAAGACCGGCTGCGGCACCAGGTCTACCCAGACGCCCGTGAAAGGCTGAGACCGGCTGTTGGCACCAGGTCTACCAGCGGCGAAGAGCTGAACCGGTTGCGGCAACAGGTCTACCCTAGCGGTAGCGAAGGCTGAGACCGGCTGCGGGCACCAGGTCTACCCCTCGGCCCGAGCGAAAGGCTGAGATCGGCTGCGGCACCAGGTCTACCCTGGTAGCGGCAAAAGGCTAAGACCGGCTGCAGCCACCAGGTCTACCAGCGGCCAGTAGCGAAGAGCTGAGACCGGCTGCGGCACCAGGTCTACCAGCGGTGGCGAAAAGCTGAGACCGGCTACGGCACCAGGTCTACCCAAAGGCATAACCGCGAAGGCTGAGACCGGCTGCCAGGACCAGGTCTACCCAGCGGCAGCGAAAGAGCTGAGACCAGCTGCGGCAGCAGGTCTACCCTGCTGCGGCCGAGCGAAAGGCTGAACCGACTGCCGGCACCAGGTCTACCCGAGGCCGACTGCGAAAGGCCAAGACCGGCTGCGGCACCAGGTCTACCCTCGGCCCGAGCGCTGAAAGGCTGAGATAGGCTGCGGCACCAGGTCTACCAGCGGTAGCGCAAAGAGCTGAGACCGGCTCCGGCACCAGGTCTACCCTCGCGGCGCTGGCAGCTGAGACCGGTTGCGGCAACAGGTCTACTATGCGGCCCGAGCGAAAGGCTGAGACCGGTTGCGGCAACAGGTCTACCCGAGCTGGCAGCGAAAGGCCAAGAACCCGATTCGCGGAGCACGAGGTCTACCCAGCGACGAAGTCTGCGAAAATCTAAGACCGGCAGCCCGGCACCAGGTCTACCCGAGGCCCGGCTCGCGAAAGACTGAACCGGCTGCGGCACCAGGTCTACCCGAGGCCCGGCTCGCGAAAGGCCGAAGACGGTTCGCGGGCACCAGGTCTAACCTCGCGGCCAGGCGAAAGGCTGAACCGGCTGCGGCACCAGGTCTATCCGCAGCGGCCCAGCGACGAAAACTGAGACCGGCTGCGGCAACAGGTCTACCGCCGCGGCCCGAGCGCGAAAGGCTGAGACGGTTGCGGCACCAGGTCTACCCAGCGGCAGCGAAAACTGAAGAACCGACTGCTGGCAACAGGTCTACCTTGACGGCTGGCGAAAGGCTGAGACCGGCTGCCGACAACAGGTCTACCTGCGGCGAGCAAAAAGCTGAACTTGCTGCGGCACCAGGTCTACCCAGCGGCTGCAACACGAAAGGCTAAGACCGGCTGCGGCAACAGGTCTACCAGCGGCCCGCTCAGCGAAAGGCTGAGACCGGCTGCGGCAACAGGTCTACCAGCGGCGTCGCGAAAAGGCTAAGACCGGCTGCGGCACCAGGTCTACCCTAGCGGCAGCCAAAGGCTGAAACCGGCTGCGGCACCAGGTCTACCCGGGCAAACGGCGAAAGGCTGAACCGGCTGCGGCACCAGGTCTACCCAGCGTGGCGAAAGGCGAAGACCGGCTTCCGTCACCCGCGTCTACCCAGCGGCTAGCGAATACCTGAAACTGGCTGCGCAACCAGGTCTACCCGAGGCGGCCAGCGAAAGGCTGAGACCAGCTGTCGGCAACAGGTCTACCCAGCGGCCGAGCGAAAGAGCTGAGAACCGGCTGCGGCACCAGGTCTACTCAGCGGTAGCGGCGTGAAAACCAAGACCGACTGCCGGCACCAGGTCTACCCCAGCGGCGCCCAGCGAAACTAAGACCGGCTGCGGCACCAGGTCTACCCGAGGCTAGCGAAAGGCTGAGACCTACTGCGGCACCAGGTCTACCCCTCGGCCGGTAGCGAAAGGCTGAGATCGACTGCGGCACCAGGTCTACCAGTGGCGGCAAAGGCTAAGACTGGCTGCCGGCACCGGTCTACCCAGCGGCGAAGCGAAAGGCTGAACTGGCTGCGGCACCAGGTCTACCCAGCTGGCGAAAACTGAACCGACTGCGGCACCAGGTCTACCCGGCGCCCAGCGAAAGGCTGAGACCTACTGCGGCACCAGGTCTACCCAGCGGCCTTGAAAGGCTGAGACCGGCTGCGGCACCAGGTCTACCCTTGCGTGGCTGGGAAGGCTGAACCGGCTGCCGGCAACAAATCTACCCGAGGCCCGGCTGCGAAAGGCCAAGACCGGCTCCTGGCACCAGGTCTACCCGAGCGTAGCGAAGAGCTGAGACCGGTTGCGGCAACAGGTCTACCGCTAGAGCGGTAGCTGAACGGTTGCGGCAACAGGTCTACCCGAGGCGGCAGCGAAGGCCAAGACGAGTTCGCGGGCCGCGAGGTCTACCCGGCGACGAGTGCGAAAATCTAAGACCGACGGCGGCACCAGGTCTACCCGAGGCCGACTCGCGAAAGACTGAGACCGGCTGCCGGCACCAGGTCTACCCGAGGCCGGCTGCGAAAGGCGAGACCGGTTCGCGGGCACCAGGTCTACCCTGCGGCCCGAGTAGCGAAAGGCTGAGACCGGCTGCGGCACCAGGTCTATCCACTGGCCTTGTAGCGAAAAGCTGAGACCGGCTGCGGCAGCAAGGTCTACCTGCGGCGGTAGCGAAAGGCTGAACCGGCTGCCAACACCAGGTCTAACCCGAGGCCGGCCGCTTGAAAGGGTTGAACCGGCTGCCGGCACCAGGTCTACCCGAGGCCCGGCGAGAAAGGCTGAGACCGGCTGCGGCACCAGGTCTACCCGTGCGGCAGCGAAGGCTGAGACCGGCTGCGGCACCAGGTCCACCCGAGGGCGGCGAAGGCCAAGAACCGACTGCCGGCACCAGGTCTACCCAGCGGCGAGCGAAAGGCGAGACTGGCTGCGGCACCAGGTCTACCAGCGGTAGCGCAAAAGTCTGAGACCGGCTGCGGCAACAGGTCTACCTTCGCGGCGGTAGCGAGGCTGAACCGGTTGCGGCACCAGAGTCTACCCGAAGGCCGGCCAGCGAAAGGCGAGACGGCTACCGGCACCAGGTCTACCCAGCGGCAACACGAAAGGCTAAGACCGGCTGCGGCAACAGGTCTACCCAGCTGGCCCCAGCGTCGAGCTGAGAACCGGCTGCGGGAACAGGTCTACCCATGGCCTCGCGAAGAGCTAAGACCGGCTGCGGCACCAGGTCTACCTGCCAGCGGCGCCAAAGGCTGAGACCAGCTGCGGCACCAGGTCTACCCGAGGCCAGCCGCGAAAGGCTGAGACCGACTGCCGACACCAGGTCTACCCAGCGTGGCCCGAAAGGCGAACCGGCTGCCGTCACCAGGTCTACCCAGCGGCAGCGAATATCTGAAACTGGCTGCAGCCACCAGGTCTACCCGAGGCCCGGCCGCTGAAAGGCTGATACCAGCTGTAAGGCAACAGGTCTACCCACAGCGGCCGAGCGAAAGGCTAAGAACCGGCTGCGGCACCAGGTCTACCCAGCGGCTAGCGTGAAAAACCAAGACCGGCTGCGGCACCAGGTCTACCCAGCGGCGCGCGAAAGGCCAAGACCGGCTGCGGCACCAGGTCCCCCAGCGGCCAGGCGCCAAAGGCTGAGACCGGCTGCGGCACCAGGTCTATCCGCGGCGGCGAAAGGCTGAACCGGCTGCGGCACGGGTCTTCCGAGGCCGGCGAAAGGCTGAGACCCGGCAGCCGGCACCAAGTCCACCCTGCGGCGAGCGAGCGGCTGAGACCAGCTGCGGCACCAGGTCTACCCAGCGTCAGCGGCATAAAAAGCTGAGACCCGGCAGCCAGCACCAGGTCTACCCGAGGCCGGCCGGCGAAAGGCTAAGATCGACTGCCGGCACCAGGTCTACCCAGCGGCGCTAGCGAAAGGCGAACTTGCTGCGGCACCAGGTCTACCCAGCGGCTGTTGGCTAGAGACGGCTGCGGCACCAGGTCTACCCGTGGCGGCGAGGCTGAACCGGCTGCCGACACCAGGTCTACCCGGTGGCGAATAGCTGAGGCCGGCTGCGGCACGGGTCTAACCGAGGCCCGGCCAGCGAAAAGCTGAGACCAGCTGCTGGCACCAGGTCTACCCGCGGCGGCGAAAGGCGAGACCGGCTGCGGCACCAGGGATCTACCCAGCGGTAGCGAGCTGAGACCGGCAGCGGCACCAGGTCTACCAGCGGCCCGAGGCGGGAAAGGCGAACCGGCTGCCGGCACCAGGTCTACCTTGCTCCCGGGGGTCGCGAAGGCCGAGACCGGCTGCCAGCACCAGATCTACCCTGCGCCCATGGCTAAAAAGGCTGAACTGGCCGCCCGACACCAGGTCTATCCAGCGGCGGCGAAGAGCTGAGACCGGCTGCGGCACCAGGTCTACCTTCTGCGGTCTTGGCGCCAAAGGCGGAGACTTACTGGCGGCAACAGGTCTACCCAGCGGTAGCGAAAGGCGAACCGGCTGCCCGGCACCAGGTCTACCAGCGGCGTGTAGCGAAAGGCGAACCGGCTGCCGTCACCAGGTCTACCCAGCGGTAGCGAATACCTGAAACTGGCTGCGGCAACAGGTCTACCCGAGGCCCGGCCGGCGAAAGGCTGAGACCAGCTGTCGGCAACAGGTCTACCAGCGGTAGGCGAAAGAGCTAAGACCGGCTGCCCGCACCAGGTCTACCCAGCGGTAGCGTGAAAACCAAGACCGGCTGCCCGGCACCAGGTCTACCCAGCGGCGCTGGCGAAAGGCCAAAGACCGGCTGCGGCACCAGGTCCCCCAGCGGCCAGGCATAAAGGCTGAGACCGGCTGCGGCACCAGGTCTATCAGCGGCTGACGGCGAAGAGCTGAACCGGCTGCGGCACGGGTCTTCCCGAGGCCCGGCCGGCGAAAGGCTGAGACCGGCAGCGGCACCAGGTCCACCCTGCGGCCGAGGCGTGACGGCTGAGACCAGCTGCGGCACCAGGTCTACCCAGCGTCGGCGCAAAAGCTGAGACCGGCAGCCAGCACCAGGTCTACCCCGAGGCCGGCCGCGAAAGGCTAAGATCGACTGCGGCACCAGGTCTACCCAGCGGCGCGTAGCGAAAGGCGAACTTGCTGCGGCACCAGGTCTACCCGGCGGCAGCGAAAGGCTGAGACGGCTGCGGCACCAGGTCTACCCGTGGCCCGGCGAAAGGCTGAACCGACTGCCCGACACCAGGTCTACCCGAGAGGCGGCGAATAGCTGAGGCCGACTGCCCGGCACGGGTCTAACCGAGGCCGACGGCGAAAACTGAGACCAGCTGCTGGCACCAGGTCTACCCAGCGGCGGCTCGCGAAAGGCGAGACCGGCTGCGGCACCAGGTCTACCAGCGGCGAAAAGCTGAGACCGGCAGCGGCACCAGGTCTACCAGCGGCCAGGCGGGAAAGGCCGAGACCGGCTGCCGGCACCAGGTCTACCTTGCTCCGGGGTGCGAAAGGCCGAGACCGGCTGCCAGCACCAGATCTACCCTGCGCCGCGGCGCAAAAGGCTGAGACGGCCACCCGACACCAGGTCTATCCCGCGGCGCGGCTAGAAAGGCTGAGACCGGCTGCCGGCACCAGGTCTACCTTGCGGTGCGGCGCAAAAGGCGGAGACTTGCTGACGGCAACAGGTCTACCAGCGGCAGCGGCGAAGAGCGAGACGACTGCGGCACCAGGTCTACCCAGAAGCGGCGAAGCAAAGGCTGAGACCGGCTGCGGCACCAGGTCTACCCGAGGCCCGACGCTGAAAGGCTGAGACCGACTGCCGGCACCAGGTCCACCCAGCGACGGTAGCGAAAGGCCGAGACCGGCTGCGGCACCAGGTCCACCCAGCGGCCGAGCGTAAAGGCGAAGACCGACTGCCGGCACCAGGTCTACCCAGCGGCCCGGCAAGGCGAGACGGCTGCGGCACCAGGTCTACCCAGCGGCAGCGAGCGAGACGACTGCCGGCACCAGGTCTACCCAGCGGCTGAGGCCGAAAGAGCTGAGACCGGCTGCTGGCAACAGGTCTACCTTGCGGCGGGGCGAAAGGCTGAGACCGGCTGCCAACACCAGGTCTAACCCGAGGCCGGCCGCGAAAGGCCGAGACCGGCTGCCGGCACCAGGTCTACCCCACGGCGCGGCGCGAAAGGCTGAGACCGGCTGCCGCCACCGGGTCTACCCCGCGGCACGGCGCGAAAGGCCAAGACCGGCTGCCGGCACCAGGTCTACCCCGAGGCCGCCGCGAAAGGCTGAGACCGGCTGCCGGCACCAGGTCTACCCAGCGGCGCGGTAGCGAGAGCTGAGACCGGTTGCGGCAACAGGTCTACCATGGCCCGGCGAAAGGCTGAACCGACTGCCGGCACCAGGTCTACCCTCGGCCCGAGAGGCGAAAGGCTGAGATCGGCTGCGGCACCAGGAGTCTACCCTGAGGCGGCGCCAAAAGGCTAAGACCGGCTGCCGCCACCAGGTCTACCCCGCGACGGGGCGCGAAAGGCTGAGACCGGCTGCCGGCACCAGGTCTACCCCGCGGCGCGGCGCGAAAGGCTGAGACCGGCTGCCGGCACCAGGTCTACCCCGAGGCGCAGCACGAAAGGCTGAGACCGGCTGCCAGCACCAGGTCTACCCCGCGGCGCGGCGCGAAAGGCTGAGACCGGCTGCCGGCAACAGGTCTACCTTGCGGCGAAGCGCGAAAGGCTGAGACCGGCTGCCGGCACCAGGTCTACCCCGAGGCCGGCTGCGAAAGGCCGAGACCGGCTGCCGGCACCAGGTCTACCCTCGACGGGGCGCGAAAGGCTGAGATCGGCTGCCGGCACCAGGTCTACCCGCGGCTAGCGCAAAAGCTGAGACCGGCTCCGGCACCAGGGTCTACCCTCGTGTGCGGCGAAAGGCTGAGACCGGTTGCCCGGCAACAGGTCTACCTTGGGCGGTAGCGAAAGGCTGAACCGGTTGCGGCAACAGGTCTACCCGAGGCCGACGCGAAAGGCCAAGACGGTTCGCGGACGCGAGGTCTACCCAGCGGCGAGTCGCGAAAATCTAAGACCGGCAGCGGCACCAGGTCTACCCGAGGCCGACTGCGAAAGACTGAACCGGCTGCGGCACCAGGTCTACCCGAGGCCCGACTCGCGAGAAAGGCCGAGACGGTTCGCGGGCACCAGGTCTAACCCTGCGGCCGAGCGAAAGGCTGAGACCGGCTGCGGCGCAGGTCTATCCACCAGCCTAGCGGCTTGAAAACTGAGACCGGCTGCGGCAACAGGTCTACAACTGCGGCGGTAGCGAAAGGCTGAACCGGTTGCGGCACCAGGTCTACCAGCGGCCGGCGAAAACTGAACCGGCTGCTGGCAACAGGTCTACCTTGACGGTAGCGAAAGGCTGAACCGGCTGCCCGACAACAGGTCTACCTTGCGGTGAGCAAAAAAGCTGAGACTTGCTGCGGCACCAGGTCTACCCAGCGGCGCCGCGAAGAGCTAAGACCGGCTGCGGCAACAGGTCTACCAGCGGCGTACCGGCTGAGACCGGCTGCCGGCAACAGGTCTACCCCGCGGCGGGTCGCGAAAGGCTAAGACCGGCTGCCGGCACCAGGTCTACCTCGCAACCCGGCGCCAAAGGCTGAAACCGGCTGCCGGCACCAGGTCTACCCCGAGGCAAGCCGCGAAAGGCTGAGACCGGCTGCCGGCACCAGGTCTACCAGCTGCGATGGCCTTGAGGCCGAACCGGCTTCCGTCACCACGTCTACCCCAGCGGTAGCGCGAATACCACAAAACTGGCTGCCGCAGCCAGGTCTACCCGAGGCCCGGCGAAAGGCTGAGACCAGCTGTCGGCAACAGGTCTACCGGCGGCCGAGCGAAAGGCTAAGACCCGGCTGCGGCACCAGGTCTACTCAGCGGCGTGGCGTGAAAAGCCAAGACCGGCTGCGGCACCAGGTCTACCCAGCGGCGCGCTGAAAGGCCAAAACCGGCTGCGGCACCAGGTCCCCCAGCGGCAGGCATAAAGGCTGAGACCGGCTGCGGCACCAGGTCTATCCGCAGCGGCGAAAGGCTGAACCGGCTGCGGCACGGGTCTTCGAGGCCCGACGGCGAAGGCTGAGACCGGCAGCCCGGCACCAGGTCCACCCTACGGCCAAGGCGAAAGGCTGAGACCAGCTGCGGCACCAGGTCTACCCAGCGTCAGCGGCAAAACTGAGACGACAGCCAGCACCAGGTCTACCCGAGGCCCGACGCTGAAAGGCTAAGATAGGCTGCTGGCACCAGGTCTACCCGGCGCTAGCGAAGGGCGAACTTGCTGCCGGCACCAGGTCTACCAGCGGTATGCGAAAGAGCTGAGACGGCTGCGGCACCAGGTCTACCAGCGGCCCGGCAGCGAAAACTTAGACCGGCTGCGGCACCACGTCTACCCGCGAGCGGCGAAAGGCTGAGACCGGCTGCCGACACCAGGTCTACCCGTGGCCTTCGAATAGCTGAGGCGGCTGCGGCACGCGGGTCTAACTTCGAGGCCCGACGCTGAAAGGCTGAGACCAGCTGCTGGCACCAGGTCTACCCAGCGGCTAGCGAAAACTGAGAACCGGCTGCGGCACCAGGTCTACCAGCGGTAGCGAAAACTGAACCGACAGCCCGGCACCAGGTCTACCAGCGGCCCGAGAGCGGGAAAGGCCGAGACCGACTGCCGGCACCAGGTCTACCTTGCTCCGAGTGCGAAAGGCCGAGACGGCTGCGGCACCAGATCTACCCTCGCGACGCGGCGCCAAAAGGCTGAGACTGGCCGCCCGACACCAGGTCTATCCAGCGGTAGCGAAGAGCTGAGACCGGCTGCGGCACCAGGTCTACCTTGCGGTCGCGGCGCCAAAAGCGGAGAACTTACTGGCGGCAACAGGTCTACCCAGCGGCCTTTGAAAGGCGAGACCGACTGCGGCAACAGGTCTACCCAGCGGCGAAAAGCTGAGACCGGCTGCCGACAACAGGTCTACCCAGCAGCCGAGGGCGCCAAAAGGCTGAGACCGGCTGCGGCAACAGGTCTATCCAGCGGCTTGGCGAAGAGCTCAGACCGGCTGCCCGGCAACAGGTCTACCCAGCAGCGTCAGCGAAAGGCTGAGACCGGCTGCGGCACCAGGTCTACCCAGCGGTATGCGCAAAAGGCGAGACCCGGCTGCGTCACCGCGTCTACCCGGTGGCGAATACCTGAGACCGGCTGCGCCACCGGGTCTACCCGAGGCCGACTGCGAAAGGCTGAGACCAGCTGCTGCGGCAACAGGTCTACCCAGCGGTAGCTGCGAATAGCGAGACCGGCTGCGGCACCAGAGTTTACCCAGCGGCGAAAGAGCTGAGAACCGGCTGCGCCACCGGAGTCTACCCGAGAGCGACAGAGAGCTGAGACCGGCTGCGGAAACCATGTCTACCCGAGCGCTTCGCGAAAGCTCAGACCGGCTGCCCGGCAACAGGTCTACCCAGCGGCGTCGCTGAAAGAGCTAAGACAGGCTGCCCGTCACTACGTCTACCCAGCGGTACGCGAATACCTGAGACCCGGCTGCGCCACCAGGTCTACCCGAGGCGACGCGAAAGGCTGAGACCAGCTGCGGCAACAGGTCTACCCAGCGGTGACGCAAAAACTAAGAACCGGCTGCGGCACCAGGTCTACCCAGCGGTCTTGGCGCGAAAACTGAGACCGGCTGCGGCACCAGGTCTACCCAGCGGCGCAGCGAAAGGTCGAGACCTGTTGCGGGCACCAGGTCTACCCAGCGGCCCGAGGGCAGGAAAGGCGAGACCGACTGCCGGCCACCAGGTCTACCCGAGGCCAGCGGCGAAAGGCCGAGACCGGCTGCGGCACCACGTCTACGCCGTGGGCATGGCGAAAGGCGAGACCGGCTGCGGCACCAAGGTCTACCCTCGCGGCAAAGGCAGCAAAGGCGAGAACCGACTGCCGGCACCAGGTCCACCCAGCGGCCGAGCAAAATACTGAGACTTGGCTGCGGCACCAGGTCTATCCAGCGGCGAAAGAGCTGAGACCGGCAGCGGCACCAGGTCTGCCGAGGCCAGCCAGCGAGGCTGAGACCGGCTGCCTGCACCAGGTCCACCCAGCGACGAGCAAAAAGCCGAGACCGGCTGCCGACAACAGGTCTACCCAGCGGTAGCGAAAGGCAGAACCGGCTGCGGCACCAGGTCTACCAGCGGCACCGGCGAAGGCTGAACCGGCTGCGGCACCAGATCTACCAGCGGCAGGCTGAACCGGCTGCGGCACCGCGTCTACCCGTGGCTGGCCGAAGGCGAAGACCTGTTGCCGGGCACCAGGTCTACCCGAGGCCCGACGCTGAAGGCTGAGACCAGCTGCGGCAACAGGTCTACCCAGCGGAGAGGCGAAAGGCTCCGAAGGCGGCTCGAATGGGCCGAGGGGGAGCTCGCGCCCCGACCGCCTCAGCGCCCGGGGGAGACGCCGCCAGCAGAGCCCTTGGCTGTTAGAGGCGGCAGGCGCCAGACTCGGCTCGGCCTCGTCCGCGGAGAGGCTGCCATAGCCAGCGACCAGCGGACCAAACTGCACACCCGCGCTTGATACGGCCCGCCCGACTTACAAACTCCACGGGACCCCAAAGCGCCAGCGGCGAGGCGGCGAGGCTACCGCCCGGCCTGCTCAGCGCTTCAGCGCCTTCGCCTCGGCCGATCCAGCGGACTGCAGCGCCAAAGGCCGCCCAGCTGACAGTTAACCCACTTCCCAAGCGGCCTTACGGACGCCAGCCGGGACCCACCGGCCAGCGACCGCCCGCTCCTTCGCCCGGCGCAACCCCTCCTCTGCAGCGGGACCGGCTCTCCCCGCCCGCCCGGCCGAGAGCCAGCCCGGCAGCGCTCCGCCGCCCGGCGCCCGGGCTGAGTTGCCACCGAGGACCGAGCGGCATCACGAGTGCTGGAGGCCTGCGGTCGGCGAGACCCGCCGCCGCTGGGGCCGCCGCCGCTTAGCCATCGGCAGAGCCTTACGCCCGAACTGCCTTCGACAGCAAGCGTCTGGCTCAGCGAGAACGCGCCCGCTCCGCTTCGCTTCGGGGACCCGAGCGCTGACGGCCAGCTGGCCGCCCGCCGCGCCTTAACCCTTCCGGCCCGCACGCGGGAAAGAAGCGGCGGGGGAAAGCGGCGTCACGGGGGCCGGGCAGGCGGCCGCCCGGCGCAGCTGGCGCCTTCGGCGACCGTCCCCAGAGGACACTGACCAGCGGCGACGCCGCCCACACCAACGCGAAGTCGCCCCAGCGCTTCGCCGGGCCTCGGCGAGGAGGGACCACGGCCTTCGCCATACCGCAGCTGGCGCGCGACAGCGGGAGAGGGCGCTTCGAGACAGGAGGATGGCGGCGGCACGGCGGCCGCCGCCAGCGCCCTTCAGGCACAAAGGCTGTCCCGAGGCAAGAAGCGGCCAGCGGCCGCAGCGCCCGGCGCCACACCGGCGAAGTCGCCCGGCTTCGCCGGGCCTCGGCGTGACGGAGAACCGCCCCGGCGCTTCGCCCAGGCACGGCACCGCGACGCGACCTGCGGCACGGGCAGAGAGCGCTTCGAGACAGGAGGGATGGCGGCGGCTGGCGC